>OX381719.1:20529716-20662216 GCA_947462335.1 Harmothoe impar
GACTGATGAGGTCAAATATAGGGAGGGAGAAGATGTCTGTGTGGGCGTATAGACAAGGGGGGGCACTGTGAAGAAGGGGAAGTGATCGGAGAGGTAATAACCCTTAAAGGGCAGCATGACCCTTTAGTGTATCATACCCTCAGTTGTCATGGTGATCTATCAATACAGCCCTGTTTGTCCCCACCCTACCTACCTTTCTCTACCCATCCCTACATTTGGCATCCTATGCCTCCGCACCTCCCCCTACTCTACCTTACCCTAACCAAGCCTATGCTGCCCTACACTTCCCCACTCTATCCTACTCTTTCTCTGTCCCCACCTCAACCTACCCTCCCCTGCCTGCCCTGCCCTCACATTCTTCTCATCAGGGCTGTCGTGCTAACCCTTTCAGAGTGTATCAACCTCATAGGGTCAACACGATGCATTCCTGCCTCATGTCGCCATAGGACATGGGACATTAAAGCACCATGCTGCCCTTACAGGGTTAGCACGGCTGGTAGAGGCTGGGTAGATGGTGGGTATCCAGTGGCGGCACAGAGAGATGGCAGGGACGGGTGATTGAATGAGGCACAGGCGGCCTGAGATAGGGGCTGACAAGGTGCAGGGAGACCTGCTGATTGGACTCATGTGGGGGGGGGGGGGTGTAAGGCAGTTATGTAAGGTTGGGGTAAGGGGTAAGGGTAGGGGAGGACAAGGGCAGGGCAGGGTAGGGTAGGGAAGGGAAGGGCAAGGTAGGGTAGAGAAAGGTGGGCAAGCATTGGGTAGCCAAGCGTAGGGTAGGGTATTCTTGAGAAGGGTAAAGTATCCTAGGGAAGGGTATAGGGTATTCTTGAGAAGGGTAGGGTATTCTAGAGAAGGATACGGTATCCTAGGGTAGGGTAGGGGAATTTAGGATAGGGTCGGTTGGGGCAGGGCTAGCTATTATAGGGTAGTTTAGCTAGGACAGTGTATGGTATAGCATGACAGAGATCAGAGATTAGATCGCTTAATCAAAAAGAGGGGGAGGCAGCAGGATAGACTTAGGGAGTGTTCATTTATTAATTACGGGGGGGGGGGGGGGGAGGCAGGAGGGTGATCCGTGCAAAAAATGTTGACGCCCCCCTCAAGCGTGCGTGAAATATTTCGCGGCCGCCTTTGCTGAAAACCCCTCCCCTTCAAAGTATACTAACGTGCAAGCTTTTTTGCTAAAAAGGGGAAGGGGCATAATTTTTTACGCCCCCCCTCCCTCAAGAGGTGTCAGAATTGTTTACGCCCCCCCCCCCCCTCAGGAGGGGTCGAACATTTTTGTGCCCCCCCAACCCCCCCCCCCCCTGTAACTACTAAATGAAGACTCCTTTATACGAGGCAGCAGCTGGTGAGTGGGTGGATGCCTCACCAGGGGTCACTAGTACTGATGGACAACTCTGCACTCACCACACACAATAACTCAATCAATGAGCGCCAAAAATACCACATCTCCCTCCCCACTATAGAGCTACCTTACACCAACATAGGGAATGGAGAATGGAAAGGCAACAGTATTTATCCACCTTAGATCCCTACAGTCACTTCAATCCTACTCACCCTAAAGGTTGTCTGTTCGTTCAACAAAGAGCCACTGTATGTCATGTTATTGTCTTCCGTTTTCCTTCTCATTTCCATTGACGGTTCATTTCATGTTTTTCGCATTGATGTATTTATATCTGTGAACCTGATTGATCTGATAATGAAATTGATAATTTTGATATAATACTGTGAACTTCGCCTTACCACTTTTTGTATAGTGTGAGAAGCTCAGTAAAAACTCTTTCAAAACTCAAAAAGAAAAGAAAATGTAAGCCTAGCCTAGCCGATTAATATCGGGCCCACCGGACATTTTATATACGGTAAGGCCATTTTGTGGGAAAGAAATGATTAAATGTGTACACCGAAATGCTGAAAGTGAACGTTTTTTTTCTACTCTCCCCCCTCCCCCCGGCCAATACACTACATTTTCTGGCTTATTGCAACACACCCTTGAGTTTTGGCCTTACATTCGCCATTTCCAGTTCTGTCTACTTGACTCCCCTCACCAACGATAACCCCCTCCCCCCCATCCCCCCTCCCCCATCCCTCTCCCACCATAATCAATATCAGAGAAAGAATTGGTTCATCACCTTCTGTGCTCTTCAAGCAGCGGCGTCCCTCATCACTCTCCCAACACAATCTTAGTCAAGTGTAGACTCAACCTTAAATTCATGCCATGCATTTAGACGGCAGTGGTTGGAGATGGCCGTACAAGTACAGAGACTACTTTTGCTCCGTGTTGCCACCCTTTGTTACAGAATGTCTCATAGCGTGCAGACAGAGGGCCCGGGTGGCCTGTAGCCCCCCTCCTGTGGGTGCACTCTGAGTACACTCCAGTGTATACCGCCCCGCACGCCAAATCAACACTCCGGTGTATACCCCCCGCCTCCCCCCTTGCGTACCCCGAGAATCAACACTCCAGTGAATACCACCCGCGCGCCAAATCAAAACGATCCACCGAGAGCCGCTCTCACGAGTCGCGGCATCACGCTATAATGATGTTCAAGTGAAGAGAGATAGCTGATCATATATTTTTGATACTGAAAATTTCTAAATACTTTCATGATGGCTCAGTGCTGTAATGTACTGTGCCTTTCTATCGGTATGATGCATAAATGTAGCCCTGGTGAGTCAACTCGTAGGTAAAAATGGCATTGAAGCAATATGCGACCTTCAGAGGGCTACTAGCCTGGTTGCTCTATAGCCTGAGAACAACCAACATGTCCTATACTACTGACATACACCTCTCACAACCATCAGCCCACGGTGTATGAGAGGGGCAAGAGGGCACGGGACTCTTTCCTTCAAACTGTAACAATCAAAGACAGCAGCATGGTGCATCCATGCTTTATGTGCATGTCCCCCCCTCCCCCTAACCCCTTCCACACAGTAAGCCAATATATTGCACAGAATTGAATTGAGTTACAGGAAATCCAGTGGTGAAGCTGCTCCCTAACCATATAGCCTGAAGTGCCCCCTCAGACTTAGCTGCTCTCTCGATCCCCCACCCTGAGCTGCTCCCCTGACTCTTGAGCTACTCCCCCACCCTGAGCTGCTCCCCCACCCTGAGCTGCTCCCCCACCCTGAGCTGCTCCCCCGCCCTGAGCTGCTACCCTTACCCTGAGCTGCTCCCCTCACCCTGAGCTGCTCCCCCACCCTGAGCTGCTCCCCTCTCCCTGAGCTGCTCTCCCACCCTGAGCTGCTCCCCTTACCCTGAACTGCTCCCCTTACCCTGAGCTGCTTCCCTCTCCCTGAGATGCTCCCCTCTCCCTGAGCTGCTCTCCCACCCTGAGCTGCTCCCCTTACTCTGAGCTGTTTCCCTTACCGTGAGCTACTCCCTTCACCCTGTTGGGTTGGTGGCTGGGACCCCCTGTTCTGACACTCCTACAAGGGTGAGAAGATTAGTGACAGGAGTGAACAGGACCTATTTCTAATGGCAAGAAAACACATCCTTACAAGGATAACTCTGGCAAGCCACCAACTAACAAAACATGCTGAGCCATGTCACAATTTAAAGCGAAGGACAGCAGAAGAAATGTCTCAAGAAACTTAATCAGGAAAAGCTCCTCAAAAACAGTCAGAATTTAATCAACGGCGGCGGTATCGTTAATAAAGCCGGTAATAACGAGATATGGATTTAAGGCGGTTAGAAGCCTTTAGGTTCACAAAAGTCAGTTTATTGGAAATCAAAAAGTTACTGCTTATTTTAGAAACATGCCAGAGGACCAACAGGAAATCCCTCAAGAGAAAATATCTATAGTTGGACTGTGACGTCCTATGCCATACATAGTCATTCCCTCGAAAAGATTGCCATAACTGCTACACCCAAATACTGTAAAACCTCGCATATAAGCCGCGGCTAGTATGCGGGTCAAATCAACGGTGCGGCTTATAGGATCAGCCCATGGTCAGAGTGCGGCTTATACGCGAGTTTTTGCTACTATGGTATAGTACTAAAGTCGCCACAATCAAACCCCTGGTGCAGCCTTTAGGATCGCCCCAAGTCTAGGTGCGGCTTATACGCGAGTAAGGCTTATGCGCGAGGTTTTACGGTATATACTGTATCGTCGCATATAGGTGCCCGGGCAGCTATTTATTTAGACACCCTTGTACCCCCGGCTCCTAATCAAGGCAGGCAGCTATTCAAGACCAGGCAGCTATTGTTTTAGACACCCCTGGGTAAAGAGAATATGGCAAAAGAGCCGTTACATTGCACTATAAACAAGTTGGTAATCAAGCCATTTCAGTGTCCTCCTGCTAGAATACTTAGAATCTTTCAGTGTATGCAGCATTTAGGATAATCCCCCGGCACCTATTCAAGGCCCGGCACTTATTGATTTCAAAGTCCTATTACCCCCGGCTGCTATTCAAGGGAGGCACCTTTTCAAAACCCGGCACCTATATGCGACGATACGGTATACGCGAGGTTTTACGGTATATACCGTAAAACCCCGCCTTTAAGACGGATTCTTTTTGGGATTTCTTTTTTGCACAAGACGGATTTTTACAAAAGTTAGGGGGTCGTCTTAAAGGTGGGGTTTTCTAAAATTTGATTTTGAAATAGATAGGATAACGACCTTGTATATAAGGATATGCAAATACAATTTATTTTCTTTTTTTAAGTGTTTCTTTGCGTATATAGTACAACTGTGAATTATTTAGTGCCATCACCCGTGTTTTTCAATAGAAACGTTGATAGGGAGGGGGTCTGGGAAGGGGTATAGAGCCCCCAAAAATCTCAAAAGTCGGGGGTCGTCTTAAAGGAGGGGTTTTCCAAAATGTCATAATTGTTTTCCACAAGACGATTTTTTTTCTTAAGTTGGGGGGTCGTCTTAAAGGCGGGGTCGTCTTAAAGGAGGGGTTTTACGGTATGTACTGGTACAGTAATTTTGCCTTTCAATGAAATGCCCCAACATAAACAAACTAAACCCGTTTAGGCCAGATCGTCCATTAATGTGTGATGCCCTTGATCGGATAATGCATCTAGCCCTGGTCAGTTTACTCCCCAGCGCTGCATTCATGCATTATGCGGACCCTATAGAAGCACTCTCAATGAGCTAGCATGATGCATGAATGCAGCGCTGGCACGAGTATTCTCACCAGGGCTGCATCCATGCATCATGACGTCAAAGGGCATGGTGTATTAAAGCACTATGCGGCCCTTAAAGGGTTAAACCTCCCCCCTGTGCCACATCCGGGGCCTTACCCCAGGATTCCCTACATCCTGCTCTGCCCCCCCCCTGTGACCTACCAACGGTAACCCTTTAAGGACGGCATGACTCCTCAACATGCCCACATGTTAAACGCTAGCGAGTTACTCGCCAGAGTTGCACTGGTACATCATGTTGACCTTTCGGGAATGTATCAACCCTGAAGGGTCGTCATGATGCACTAATGCAGCCCCGGTGAGCAACTTGCAGGTGCTGCATTGGTGCATCATGCCAACCCTACGGGAGTGTCTCAATCCCATAGGGTCGGCATGATGCTTGATTGTAGCACTAGCGAGTTACTCGCTAGGGCTGCATTCATGCATCCTGAGAGGGATAGGCTCCCCTAGTGCCAAATACCCTACTCTACTAAATCGGCAGCCCAACGTTAAAACATTGAACAGTCTTAACCAGAGTACCACCCTCTTAAGACGTACTAGGCTATAGATGAAGCCAGCGTTTGTCCTCTTCGCCACCAGCTCGAGACGTAGTATAAGGAGCAGATATTGAACCGCTCAGCGCATGTTCTACCGACTAGAGCAGGACGGGTGGGCAGCAGTTGGCAAAGCTTTTTGGTTTTAGAAACAGTATACTACCTTATTTCATGGTGAATAAGGCAATCCTATTGACTTAACCAAGGAAGGCCGTATTTAACACACCGCGTGAAATAATTAACCCTAGTCCATATTTCAAGGCCTGTCAAATGATCAAAATTGCTAATTTAACCACTATGAATCAGTCTGGGACACTCTGGTGGGGTGGTGTGTGTCTCTATGCAGCCCGTAAAGGGCTAAGCGTCTTTTTCATCGTACTATCCTAGTTCCTCCTGACAGTGACTTTACAAGCAGGATGTCTGAAATAATTAACCTTTCAATGAGTGATCCCCATTCAGTATGCTAGCCTTTTTCTGCAGAAGAGGAACAACCTCTCACATTATATTTAGACCACATGTTTTGGACTGGAAATACGGTAGCCACTCAGTTGTATGAGCCAGGATAATGTGGTCGTTTGATACTCAGCTGAACTCCTTTTGGGGAGCAGATTGGTGTAATATAGAATACACTTTTGTCTTCATGATGCATTAATGCATAATAAGCCTACCGTTAACTCATCAGTCACATATTTCATACTTCATTCATGCATCATGACGAGCCTACACGGTTGATACATCCCCAAAGAGTACGACCATATGGTATACTACTACGTGCACCGCATAGCCAAATACATATTTACAAATCAGTGCAATGCCTTGGGCATCATGCTATCCTGAGAGGGATAGGCTCCCTTAGTGCTAAATACTAAATCGGCAGCCCACTGTTAAACATTCAATAGTCTTTACCACAGCACCACCCTCTTAAAGCATACTAGGCTTTCCCTCCCGCGTCTGTATAGATGAAGCCAGCGTTTGTCCGCTTCGCCACCAGCTTGAGACGTAGTATAACGAGCAGATATTGAACCCCTCAGCGCATGTTCTACCGGCTAGAGCGGGACCGGTCGGCAGCAGTTGGCAACGCTGAACCCTTCTGGTTTTAAAGACAGTATGCTACCTTATAGTAAAATGTGTCATTATACGCCAATAGATTGATGCATCTTACTGCCCCTTTGGGAGTGTATCAACCACACGGAGTCGACATGATGCATTCAAGCACGGCTGCATTCATGCATCATGACGACAAAGGGAAAAGCACCATTTAAGTACTGTGCGGCCCTTAAAGGGTTAACACAGCAGGCTGCAGCCGGGACGTCGTCTTGGGATGAGACTAACACAGCTGTGGTCACTGACCGGGGGGAGGGTGGGGCAGCTCAGGGGGAGTCAATGAGCAGGTCAGTGGTAGAGTTCTGGGTGAGAGCATCTTCGGGTAGGAGGGGAGCAGCCCGGCGAGGAAGCAGTGAGGGGTAAGGGAAGCAGCTCCGGGTGAGGGGAGAAGCTCCGGGTGAGGGGAGCAGCTCAGGGCGAGAGAGCATCTCAGGCTGGGGGAGCAGCTCAGGGTAAGGGGAGCAGCTCAGGGTAACTAAGGGAACAGCTCAGGGTAAGGGGACAGCTCAGGGTAAGGGGACAGCTTAGGGGAGGGGAGTTTATTTGCGTTCTGTTGAAGCATAGACTTGGAGCTGGGCTTACTCTCATGAATGGGGAGCAACTCAGTATGGAGAACAAGTCATGGAGGGGGCTCAGTGGCTGCATGAGTATAGGTCAGGGTGAGGGAGCAGCTCAGGCTGAGAAGCCCCACATTGGACGAGGCTCCACCTCAGTATTATCAATGCCGACATGTGTAGCGGCAGAGGCTGTAGGTAGGGTGAGGCTGGGGGCGGGCTGCGCTGAGACATGAGAGACAACTGAGCGGAGCAGGAGAGGCGGACAACAGAGAGGGAGCAGTCAGCACGGCCTCACCGGGTGTATCACAGCCAATGACGACCCACCAGTCCCCTCCTCCCGCCCCTAGCTAGAGGCACCACCAGCACCACCAGAACCAGCACCACTTCCTCCAGCACCACTTCCTCCAGTGCCAATACCACCATCACAGAAGGGGGAGGCAGCAGCAGCGCCAGTCGTCTTTCCTGCAGTTTCTGTTCTGTAGCGAAAAGTGGCGCCACTTGAGCCCATTACCTCTCTGTACAGCCATCATTGGCCATCGGCGGTTAATGTATGGTAAAATACTCAACGCGGTTTGAGTCTAGACCAAGAATGTGTTCGGAGAATGACTTCTCCGCGACAGCTTTGAATGTCTCAGAGAGGTAATTCCTGAGTCGGCCTTTGACTCAGAATGACTACTGCAGCATTGAGCGTGGGCTGTGGAGGCTGGAGCAGCATTTTACCTGTAACCCTGCTGCTGCTGCTGCTGCTGCTGCTGCTGCTGCTGCTGCTGCTGCTGTTACTGCTGCTGCTGATGTTATTATTGCTGCTGGTCTTAGAGAGTGTCTGGCACCTCCTGGCCCCTTATTGGGAAACATACAGTGGAGTATCACTTGTAGTTAAAGGTAGGACAGAGCTGTTGGTTGAGAAATTCTATTGTTAAATATAAGTAGCATCCAACAGGAATTCATGGTAAGATTCCTTTGTATGATAAATTTCTCTTTTCTCTTGGTTAAGAGTTTCACAATATGTGTTCAGCCATGAGATAACCAGCTGAGGGAGTGAACATAGATTTCCCTGTCCAAAACAGCTTTGCAGTGATATTCAAGTTTTAAAGCTTATAAGTGAGAAACTGGTCAATTGTGAAATACTTGCAGACCACTTGATTTCTGAGATTCAGTGTTGCCGAAAACTTTTTAGGCACACAGGCCAATGTGGCCTGTGTAGCGAGATCATACACAGGCCATTTGTCTTCTACACAGGCAACATGAAACTACTGTGTATCCATTGAAGCTATAAGCCCATTCGAAAGAAGTTTTATTGATAGATACATACAAAATGTATTAAAAAAAGTGTAGATTTATTGATAATCATTACATGGCCATAACTTTACTTCTAAAAGGACTATCTAATAGGACTATCTTTCACTTTTGGAAAGCTGAGATCATGGCTGGCCATTGTGGCTGATGTCCAAGAGCCTCAAATCGGCCATTAAGATTCTACATCGGCAAAATCCGATGTGCCGATGTCAATTCAGCAACACTGAGATTTTCTGCGTACATTCACCACACATGACATCATTCATCAGTAGCTTGTAGACTGACTGTATAATGGATGAGGCTGCTTCTGCCCTGGGCATATTAGAGCTACAGTACTTAAAGTCTTTGGTGGTGGGCGGTCGGCCCCGGCGGTCGGCTAACCCGACCATCCGTGGGTGCTTCCATATTTAGACCACCTGTGTGACAGGTTATGCTGCACTCAAGGTCTCCTAATGTAGTAACCCACCTGCCTCCTCAATCAATATAAGTGAGTGGGAGAAGGGCTGGATTTATTTTTTAAATTTTTGATTTTTGATTTGGGGGGGGGGCAAATTTGACTCCTTGAGGGGATACAAAAACCATTTTTAGCGAGAAAGCCAGCATCTTGCTATACCATACTGTCGCGATTAAGCGCCGGTTTCAAAAGATTGCCAGTCTTGTATAAGCGCCCGGGGTACAGGGGGCCTTCAATTGAAAGGTTTCTTAAGCACTAAAAAATAGGATCTTGAATGAGCGCCTGTCTTGGGTGTAAAGACCCCTCCAAATACTGTAATATAGTACCCTGAAAAACCCTTGTATTACACGCGCCTACACTTTGGACTAATCATATAACCCGCACCGAGGACTCTCCCTACAGTGGCATACACGAGACTTTACGTTTAATAGACGGGTTTTCGGCTATATCATGAGTTTTGCGGCAGCAGGTAGCGAATGCCATATGTATAAGGTACCTCTAACGCCCAGAGTGTGTAAACCGGGCTGCACACATCACCAGGCTGCTGTTAATACTACACTGTCTGCTCTGGGGACCCCTGTGCACACATATCAGCAGCACTCCTGTCACTGGGCCTGGCCCATTAAACCTTTAACGCTAAAATAGTGCACTTTTGTCATCATAATGCATCAATGTAGCCTTGGTGAGTAACTCGCGGGTGAGTAACTCGCCAGGGCTGTATTCATGCGTCGTGGTCGACCCTACCGGGTTGATACACTCAATGCGGTAGTTAATTCTCTGGCGCCCGCAAGCCGTTCGCGCATCATGCCTGTGCTGGCATGATGCTGCCCTGGCAGGGTTAACATCATGTGACGCTGCTACCTGTGTTGGCAGGCTACACCGTGTGTGTGTGTGTGTGCGTGTGCATGTGTGTGTGTACATGAGCCGCATTGTGCGCTCCCCTTACTGGACAGAACAAATCTCATATCATATCCCACACGCTCATAACGCAAGGTGAACTATGAATCATGACCATCAAAGGGCCTTGCGTTGTATTTGAAGCCCCGTAAATGTGTGTGTATTACAAGCCTAACCCTCAAATGAACTGCACATAGACTTTGGGACAAGAATCTAGATTATAATGCAGCATCAACCCTATAGGATCAACATGACACATGGAAGCAGCACTGGCGTGTTACTCGCTAGGACTGTATCTGGACATCAGCTACAATTAAAGCTAAGAGCATACTGTAAACATAGATATTTTCGCTGGTGTAAATTTTCGCGGTGTTGCTAAAAAGTACAATTTTGCGCATACTGGTATTTCAATTCACTGATTTCCTAAATTTTGCATTTTAATTCAAAACCGCATAAATATTTGCTCTGTACATGTATATTTTCGCAGAATTCTTTTAAATCGCGAAAATATGTACAGCGCGAAAATATCCATGTTTTCTGTATATGATATGGGGGCTTAAAGCACTATGGTGTCCTGACTGGGTTAAGCGCTCTTCCAATTGCTTATATCACCTTTGATAGTATCATCTTCTATTCCTATTATCACAACATATCCTGGTTGTAATCATGCTCCAGGAACCCAATACCACAACACGACCAGCATTAGATGACACTCAGGACTCTATTTACTGTCACAATAACTCTGTTACCAGGCACTGCTTCCCTCCCCACCACCAGCAGGACCGTTACGTACTGGTTCTACAAACCACATCAATGCTGAGCAAATCATGTATAACCTAATCATGTTACACCTTGTCTAACCCTAAGTTGAAATACCGTAAATTCTCAAGTGGAAACTGGCGTGTACCAGGGTCAGAACCGTGTGCCTCTACATGGGTACCCACAATTTTGACCATGCCGCTGTGTCGATTTTTAGGTATATATAAGAACTTGGAGAAAAATCCCTGTGGGTCGATTTTTATCCCTAATTTCCTGTGTCCGTCGATTTTTTAAAAGGGCCTAAAAGGGCCGTGTCGATTATTACCCATGTAGAGGCACAACCGTAGTACAGCTCAACGGAGTTGCCCAAAGTCTAGGTGCAACATATACAAGGGGTTTTGCTGTCAGTTGTAAAGTACAGTACTAAAGCAGCAATTTTAAGACCCTCAGTGCAGAATATAGGATTGTCCCAAAGTCTAGGTGTGGAGGGTGGGCTTATACGCAAGAATTTATGGTACTGGGCACCTCTCAGAAAGTACATGTATTATTAATACGCAGATTTTTTTGTCCTTTTTTGAAGAGTTCAAACAAGAGTACTAGCACTGTATAGAAGATCCCTTACAATAACATTATTACAGTTACAAGCCCCTCCCCCCAACCTAATTCCTCATTTTCTCGCCTCAAAACGGTGAGAGGTTTTAAGGTAAGGAATATTTCAATACTACAAATTATTACCAGGTGGCTGGTAGAATGACCTTTCACTGTGATAGTGACAATTGGTATCTCACATAGCAACCAGCAGCACTAGTCCCAGCTGATACCACGGGGTTACCATGGCAACCAGACCAGTGCTATTTTTACCAGGACTTGATGTTTTACTGTGGCCATGGGGCGCTGTGATTGACAGTAACATGTTGCTACTTGAGACTAGAGCTCCAGCTTCTTGGCTGCTAAGGGAGTGGCTATTTTTTAACAACAGGGGGGTGGGTGGATTTTGAAGCGGGTGCGCCCAGTAGACCACAATGCGCTGCCCCAAAATATGAAGTTGAACTGGACATGTTTTTAGACCACGATATTATGTAATTTTCTAATAGTACATGACTTCCTCAGTTCCCAAAAAAAAGTTCCTGACGGGGTACGGCCTCGTTTGCCCGTAATGGCCGTTTCCATGGCAACCACCTCAAAATAGTGGATACGGCTGTAAAAAGTGCACATTGGCTGTCCATAGGGCTATTTGAGTTTTACCTACCCCCCCTAAATCAATGTTGAGCTTTTATCTGGTCTCATCATGCGGTTGCTAGGGAAAGCGGTTGCCTAGCAACAGACATACTATGTGAGAATTCCCTAGAAACGAGAGGAAATATCAATGATTTAGCTAATCTATCCATATCTAATTCATCAGAACTGACCCCCAAGAAACAATGGTGATATATACTTGTTGACATGGTCCATAGTTACCTAGCAACAGCAGATATGTACCTAGCAACCAGCGTTAACTACCAATATGGCTGAAAAAAATCACATTTTGGCTCTCCATAGGACCATAAAAAGTTGACCCACCCCCACTAAATCAACTTCAAGGTTTCTGATGGTATTAATGCCTTGTTGCTAGGGCAAGTGGTTGCCTAGCAACAGCCATTCTAAGCTATAATTCCCTAGTTACCCTGGAAAATATCCATCGGTGAGATAATAAGCCAATACCCACTCCATTCAAATTGACCCCCATGGGAAAATGGTAATAAATCTATGTTGGTATAGTCCATGGTTGCCTAGCAACAGTAGATATCTACCTAGCAACCATTTTGAAATGCATTATTTCACCAGACTTGATCATAGTTATCCTGAATACTGGTATATGACAGTATTTAGGGTGGTATCTTAAGTTTTCTGACATTATCTAGGAAGTATGTGAGGCTCTGTGACAGTATCTAGGAGGTATCTGAGGATGCCTGACATTGTCAAAGAGGTATAAAAGGTTATTTGACTGTATCTAAGGGTTATCTCATGTGCTCTATTGTGTATCTTTGGGGTACGAGAGATGTCTAACTGTGTCTAGGGTGAATATTAATAAGCTAGAAACCAGAGCGATTATCATTAATAGAGGGGAATACTCATACCTACACCCAAATGGGTCCACAGGATGTCAATGATGCCATGTTCTTGTTGCTATGGTCCATTGTTGCATAGCAACAGTAGATGCATACCTAACAACCAATGTTAAATGTGTGTTATACTAGCTTTTGCCATAGTGGCTTTGCTCACTACTGCCTTACAGTATCTGTATGAGGTGCTGAGGCTGCCTGACAGTATCTAGGGCGTTATGTCAACCTCCCAGGCATTATCTAAGAGATACCTGCATTTGCCTAGCACTATCATATTGGAGGCCCCTTAATACTATATAATAGTATCCATAGGCCATCTATCATTACCTTGCAGTATATGGCAGGTTGTTGGACAAATGTGATTTTGCCAGACATATAAGTTAACTTAGGTAGCCTAGGAAGAATGTCGCCACTGCATGAGAGTATCTGTTGAGTAGCAAGGTGCCTGATGGAATCATGGGAGTATCTGACCTTGAAAAACATGGTTCTGGCTTATTCACTGGCCCCATGAAATTGTAATGTGCCACAACTGCCCCAGGGTGGTAGCTCAGGAGTTTAACATACAAATTGCAGATGGAATTTGACATTTTGCTGAAAAGGCAATATAAATGACGTGTTTTTCCAGAATTATATATAATTCTGGAAAAACACATCATTTATATTGCCTTATATATACTGTTTGTTTCCAAGGGGTTTGGCCATTTGATAGTATTGCTGCCCTAAGCTGTCTGAGATATTTCTCTTAAATACTGCATCACAGACCCTCCAGGTAGTGTCAGTCAGCCTTATATACAAAAAACGCAATCAGACAGTTTGAGATATGCTCAGAGATACTGCCCAACAGGCTGACTATCTAGTATATCATTTTACAACATCAGGCTAAAGCTAGATACAGTTAGACAGTCATCTTCTCTCATTGGCAGTTTCTTTTTTTTTGGAACTATTAATTAAAAAATTTAGTTTCTCATATTGACAGTCCAAGCTGTGAATAAGAGGATTTTGATCTGGTATTGCCAGTTCAAACTGTCAAAAAGAGAATTTTATGCTGTTATTGACAGTTGGAGCTGTCTTTAGTCATGCATATATCGTCACCTCAGTGGATAAAAGGTCGTAACTCAAAATGTTTTGAACTCAGTGGAGAAAGGTCGTAACTGCTTTGTCTTGATCATGTGACCATAGATACTATTTAATATGATTATTATAATATGTCATTTTGCTAGATATGATCTTGGGCTATGAAACCACTTTGAAGATGAAGTTCAAGTGCCATACCTTCAATAGTTCATATCTGAGAGCATTCCAAATACACCTATGTTTCTAAAAATGGAAATATCTGAAAAAAAGTGATTTTCACTCTCGACCTTTCTCCACTGAGGTGACGATATGTTGATAAGCATGCCCTAGGCTTATTTGTAACATTCCAGGAAGAATAAAAGAACTTTCAACCTCAACTTCATAGCTTCTAGCGACTGTCAGGCACATCAGATACTTCTTTGACACTGTGGTCAAGCCGTTGATACCATCTAGATATTCTTTGTCAACCTCAGGGACCTCCTACAGCCTAGACACAACTTTAGGTACCCCCGTTAGATTGACAGACAGTAGTAATCAGGGCAACTATGCTCAAGTCTGCTAAAATATAACATTGCCCCTTGGTTGCTAGGTAGATATCTGCTATTACTATGCAATAATGGCCAATAGCAACACCAAAACAACACCATTATACTGCCAGTGAACCACAGGTATGCTCTAGTTATCTGATAACTTAACATTCACCCTAGAAACAGTGGATTTCTTGTAACTCAATGCAATTTTGTGCAATATATTGGCTTACTGCATGGAAGGGGTTAGGGAGGTATGTCATATATCCCCCAGATACACAATAGATCACATTAGATAGCCCTTAGATACAGTCAAATAACCTTTTATACCTCTTTGATATCGTCAGGCAAGCTCAGGTGCCTCCTAGATGCTGTCATAAAGCCTCACATACTGCCTAGATAATGTCAGAAAACTACCACCCTAAATACTGCCATATACCAGTATTCAGGATAACTATGATCAAGTCTGGTGAAATAATGCATTTCAAAATGGTTGCTAGGTAGATATCAACTGTTGCTAGGCAACCATGGACTATACCAACATAGATTTATTACCATTTTCACATGGGGATCAATTTGAATGAGGTGGGTATTGGCATATCATTTCACCGATGGATATTTTCCATGGTAACTAGGGAATTATAGCATAGAATGGCTGTTGCTAGGCAACCACTCACCCTAGCAACAAGGCATTAATACCATCAGAAACCTTGAAGTTGATTTAGTGGGGGTGGGTCAACTTTTTATGGTCCTATGGAAAGCCAAAATGTGATTTTTTCAGCCATATTGGTAGTTAACGCTGGTTGCTAGGTACATATCTGCTGTTGCTAGGTAACTATAGACCATGTCAACAAGGATATATCACCATTGTTTCTTGGGGGTCAGTTTTGATGAATTGGATATGGATAGATTAGCTAAATCATTGATATTTCCTCTCGTTTCTAGGGAATTCTCACATAGAATGTCTGTTGCTAGGCAACCGCTTTCCCTAGCAACCGCATGATGAGACCAGATAAAAGCTCAACATTGATTTAGGGGGGGTAGGTAAAACTCAAATAGCCCTATGGACAGCCAATGTGCACTTTTTACAGCCGTATCCACTATTTTGAGGTGGTTGCCATGGAAACGGCCATTACGGGCAAACGAGGCCGTACCCCGTCAGGAACTTTTTTTTGGGAACTAAGGAAGTCATGTACTATTAGAAAATTACATAATATCGTGGTCTAAAAACATGTCCAGTACTACCTGATTTCTAGGCCTCTTTTGAGGTAGCGCATTGCGGTCTACAGCAAGAGGGGTCCAAATATTTTCTGACCCCCTCCCCCCCTCTCAAGCTTCAGCCGGGTTCAAATTGATAGCGGCCTACCCCCTTAAGCTTTGGTAATTTGTTTTTGCTAAATAGGGGTGAACGTATCTTGCCCCCCCCCCCCTTTCAAGGGGTTCAATTTCACCCCCCCCCCTTCCCAAAATATTTTTAAACAAAAACAAGACCCTTCCTATCGGGCGGGTGGCCAGGCTCCACAGGCTGGTTGGCTGGCACTCTAGTGGCAGACAAAACAGGTTCTGAGCCCGAGCCTTTAACCCTTTAAGGACGGCAAAGTACTTAAATGTATTATGCGCTGTCATCATGATGCATTCATACAGCCCTGGTGAGTCTTCTCACCAGTGATGCATTCATGACGACCCTACGAGGTTGATACACTCCCTTAGGATCGTCAGGATGCATGAAAGCAGCAGAAAGGCCCTTAACCCTTTAAGGACGACCTAATGCATTAATGCATCATGCCCTTGGTCGTCATGATGCATGAATGCAACCCTACTCCAGGTTCCAGTCTGGTGGCTGCTGTGCTGGCTGACAACACAGGTTCTGAGACCAAGCCAAGCTCCTTAACCCTTTAAGGACACACGCCGCTAAAGGATGACATTGGCCGTCATGCTGCACCATTGATGCCCGGACGGTAACTCGCCGGGGCTGCATTGGTGCATCATGCCAACCCTACGGGAGTGTCTCGACCTCGTAGGGTCGGAATAATGCTTGGATGCAGCACTGGCGAGTTACTCGCCAGGCTGCATCATACATCATGACGACCAGGGCATGATGCATTAAGGCATCATGCCGTCATTAAAGGATTACCCTTTAAGGGAGGCATGATGCATCAAGGCTTCATGGCCATTTTCCCTGACGGTAGCGCCATAGACGTCAGTGCTTTTAGCCAAACCCTTCAGAATTGTATCAACCTTACACAGATGGCATGATGCAGTAACACTGTACTCACCAGTGCTGCATTCATGCATCACGACCACAGTGGTGAATGTGGTAGTTTAGCATTAAAGCAGCATGCTGCCCTTAATGGGTTAAATTGCAATGCCAGCTTTAGCAATGTAGCCCTACCTACTAGTACTCACTGTTCATTCTTTGGAAACCCGTTGGAATTCTATTGTACAACCGTAAGTATATGTATGACCCGTCCTTCCTACCAGTTGGACAGATGTCAGAATTCTAGGGTCACAACAGCTTTAACAATGTTAGAACTTTGGCAATGGTGGAACACTGGAGAGTATACCAACCCTGCATGGTGCTATACTGTGCCTCTATATATGGTCACCCACACTTTTGACCATGTCGCTGTGTCGAATTTTAGCAAAAGGGGCGTGTCGCTGTGTCGATTTTTAAGGATGAAGGATATACTAGAGCCTTATCAAAATGTTTGTGTCCGTCAATTTTTAAAAGGGCCGTGTTGACTGTGTCGATTTATAAAAGGGCCATGTCGCCTGTGTCAATTTTTAAAAGGGCCGTGTCGACCGTGTCAATTTTTGACCCATGTAGGGGCACTATACTGCCGTCAAATCTTTAATCGTTTATCAAATAGGAGGTGCTATTAAGTTTATATAAATGCGTATGTTGTATAACTCTCCCTCCCCAAAACCAGCCGGATCGTGAGGGTGCCCAGATACTGCAGCTGAGGTTTGGCTTTACAGTACGGTACTAGAACCCCCAGTGTTAGAGCAGCATGCCGCACATGTAGGAGACTTTACGACACCCCCAGTGTTAGAGCAGCATGCCGCACATGTAGGAGACTTTACGACACCCCCAGTGTTAGAGCAGCGTGCCGCACATGTAGAAGACTTTACGACACCCCCAGTGTTAGAGCAGCATGCCGCACATGTAGAAGACTTTACGACACCCCCAGTGTTAGAGCAGCATGCCGCACATGTAGGAGACTTTACGACACCCCCAGTGTTAGAGCAGCATGCCGCACATGTAGGGGCACCAGCATGCCCCAGCATGCACCATAATCATGACTCACTCCAGGCGGGCTGCAGGAGGAGGTGGGGGGGGGGGGGGGGGGGTGGTGGAGGAGGGGGCTGGTGCTAGGGTTGGGGAGTGGAGGTATTGTCCGTACACTACTACATGTACCACCCCGTTGTGGTTATGGGTTCCTAGGGGTTACTAGTTGGCCATGGCACTTGGCAGACCCACTGGGTATTTGTCTACAGTCCTATAGTCAGGTAGGCTGGACTACCTGCCCTGGCCACTCCCACTAGCGTTCCCAAGGTACGAGGGATCAGGCATGCCAGTCTTATACGGGACTAGCGCATTATGCTATGGGGGCCGCCATCTTGGCTCAGAGCAATGCATTGTGGTTAGGCCCCCGACTGCAAAGCAGTGCATCATGGGTGAATTTCTTATCAGAACCTTTGTTCTAGGTGTGAGGTGAGGGGATTAGCCTGATAAGGAGATAGGGGGTTAGCCCCCGACTAGCTGAGGTACCAGGATGCGCTAGTCCCGTATAGTCAGGTACAGGTAGTTCTGCACAGACTGTAACAGCTCTGCTGCTGGTAGGGTCTCTACACGCCTCCCACTCTGTAACTCTTTAAGGACAGCATAGTACTTTAATGGGTTAATTGTCATGATGCATGAATGCAGCTCTGGTGATTAGACGTGTCAGGGCTGTATTCAAGCATTATGCCGATCCTACAGAATGAAAACAATCCCGTATGGTCGGCATGATACATGATTGCAGCCCTGGCGAGTAGACTCGCCAGGGCTGCATTCATGTATCACGCCGACAAAGGTTATAGCGCATTAAAGCACTATGCGACCCTTAAATGGTTAAGGCCACCCAGCTGCTTCTTCCAACCAGTCCCCATTCATCCCCCTCTACGAGGCTCTAGCAGTGCGTCACCTTTTGTTTTCCTTCCGCCTTCTTCGTCTATTTCTGCCACACCACTAATCACTGCAGAGACACCCACAGTCCGCCGCCACTCAACAAGGTCTAATATCAACATGAGCTTAGATGGAGCCGCAAGGGTTATCGTATTGTCAGAGTTTGGTTTTTAATACCGCTAAGTGTGGAAAAGAGCATTTTACTTCACTATATATATTCAGATGAGGCAGATAAAATCAATTTTAAAATTTTAAAATTTTAATTTGTGGTTTCTGCTATGATTATTATTCATGATTTCTAAACCTTTAAACCCTAGCTACCCTAAATTCTCTCCCTAAACATCTGGCGATACGATTATGTAGCCCAACACCGCCTTCCCCACTTAAACCGTATTACAAACCCCTAAACCCAACCCCCCCCCCACACCCCCCCCCCCCCCAAGTACCAGTTCACACAGCCCTCCAGGTGTTGCCCCTCATCTCGCCTCACCTGGGGGAGTGGCCATTGTTGGGCAATTGGGGGAAGGGGGGATCTTTGCGCAAGCACTTAGACATTTCTCAGCCCTCCCCCTGATTGCTCTAGAGGGGTCAACATTTTCTAAACTACCGATAGCCTCTTTGAACTACATGTACTGCTGCATCCGCTCGTTTTCGCACCGGTCCTCAAATTTATAGGGCAGGTCGCGTTTTAGCAACAGGATAGAAAAACTTATATTGAAATCAAATTAATCAATTAAAGTATTAGCGCAGGGCAAGGGGGGGTAAGCGCAGGTGCGCTAAAACGGGTAAATACGGTATAGTACTAGAGCTTTGGCTTTCTTGCTAGAAAGGCATGACATTTTCACTTTCCTCTGCCCCCCCCCCTTTGTTAAATAATGACCACTCCTCCACCGTTTACTACTGGCCCACAACCCTTTTCTGTGTTGAGCTTCACAGGGTTGGGGGCTGCCATGAAAACAAGGTTAGCCCTTTAAGGACGGCATGTCTCTAAAAGGTGACATTTGTCGGCATGACGCACCAATGCAGCCTGAGTGACGGGTGCATCATGTAAACCCTCTAGGAGTGTATCAACCCCGTAGGATCGGCATGGTGCATGAATGCAGCCATGGCGAGTTACTCGCCAGGGCTGCATTCATGCATCATGACGACCAATGGCATGATGCATTAACGCACTATGCCTTAAAGGGTTAGCGCACATGTCTAGGGACCTGGGTAAAACGTGGGGTGGATACCCAGGGGCAGCAGGCTCTATGGTTCAACACAGTCAAGTTTTATAAATCGCAGTCAGAGCCTCAACTCTGGGCCATTTCACACTTTAAGTCGCTAGTATGGAAAAGGAAAAAAGTGGATTTGATATGTTTTATCTGGACTTTCAAATATTCTAGCGACTTAATCCTACAGAGCACATTCTATACTTTAGCAACTTAAACCTACAGGGGTAACATTTCTCATATAGCGACTTAATTGTGCTTTGGTATAGCGACTTAATTAGGAGCGACTTAAAGCAGGAGTAATATAAGGAGGCAGTGAAAAAAAATCATTTTAGACCTTGTATAAAAAGGCCTAAAAAATGGGAATAAAAAATCATTTTAAACCTTCTATTCTAGAAGAGGGATTTCTATCTAGCGACTTAATTAGGAGCGACTTAAAGCAGGAGTAATATAAGGAGGCAGTGAAAAAAAATCATTTTAGACCTTGTATAAAAAGGCCTAAAAAATGGGAATAAAAAATCGTTTTAAACCTTCTATTCTATAGGAGGGAATTCTATCTAGCGACTTAATTAGGAGCGACTTAAAGCAGGAGTAATATATAGGGGATGATGCAGTATTGTTTGCTAAAACAGTGGTATGTATAAAGGGAAAGTATTCCCTGTAGGATTAAGTCGCTATATGGAAGTGCAATACCCTGTAGGATTAAGTCGCTACATGGGAGTGCAATACCCTGTAGGATTAAGTCGCTATATGGGAGTGCAATACCCTGTAGGATTAAGTCGCTATATGGCCATGATTCAAGGGGAGGGTGCAAAGACTGAATGGTTGTCTTTAACTGAATAAGGGTCAACTTGACCCTTATTCAGTTAAAGAGAACCATTTAGTCTTATTTCGTTTCCCTCCTTAATATGTCATTTTTTCCTACTAACTTGTACTATTCCATACTTAGTTGTTTGGCTATAGCGACTTAATCATTCTGGCCTCTGATTAGCGACTTAATCCAGGAGATTGCCAATCATAGGACTATAGGCCTAGACAGGTAGATCGAATATTGGCAGATTATTTCTCCCAGGTAGGGAAGTCCTCCTCGGTGTTATTATACTCCATAGAGTTAATGTTTTAATCTTCTTAACATTTAAGAAGATATTGTGTTAATCACCTTAAAAATACAAGGGAGCTTTGTGCTTGGGCAGAGAGCTAATAAGCTGAGAACGTACAGTAAAGTAAAGCTCTGCACTTTATATATTGTAAACGTATTTTATTTCGCGCTGTACATATTCTCGCGGATTTCGCGGATTTTAAAATCTGCGAAAATATGTACAGAGCGAAAATTTGTCCTATGTAGTTGTAGGTATACCATATGTCAAAATCCACGAATTTAAATCCCAGCGAAATGGTACATTTGATCAAATCCACGAAAATTTATACCAGCGGAAATATCTATGTTTATAGTACTAAGTTAAAGTAGGAATTAGAAGTGGCAGCCTGCCTCTTTCTTCTGCTAAACGGCCATATAGGGGGCGATGTACACAGAGTATTATTTTGCAATTTTGCTATTTCCTTTGTCGTCATGATGCATTCATGCAGCCCTGGCAAGTAACTTGCCAGGGTTGCATTCATGCATCGTGCCAACCTTTCAATGTTGAAACACGCCCAAAGGCTCAGCAGGTAGCACCAATGCAGCGCTGGCGAGTTACTCACCCGACACCGGCGCGTCCCAACAAGTGAACAAATGCTACCTTCGGGCATTATGACGTCCGTAAAGGGTTAATACAGTCATGTCTCTATAAACCGGCCACCTGTTTCAGATAAAAATTGGTTGGTTACTGAATCAGCCGTTTCTCTGAAGCAGGATTACTGTACATGTAGAAATCAGGAGGCATGATCAAATCTGTTCAGCTGGATATATGACTGATTAGTGAATCAACCGACTTATTGAAGACCGTTATATCGAGGCCTGACTGTATTAAAGTGGCATACCGTAATCACCGAGCGTATCCCACCCACAGTGCTAGTACTGTTCTAGTCTGCTATGTGGTAAGTGTGAGTGGTGAGAATGCCCCTTTAAATTATATTTTTGCAGCAATGAAGGGTGGGTGGGAACCCACACAGAACTGATATTATGGGGGTGGGGAGGCAGGGTTATCACACACACAGACTGGCTACTGATAAGCAGTGATATCAGTGTCTTCAGACTCCCATCTCCAGGAGGATCTGACAGATGGGCGCCTATCTCTGGGGTCTTTAGTGGTAACATCCCCCAACCCCTCCGTCCTCACTCAGATAACCCTTTGAGGCCCGCAGAGTGCTTTTATGTAGTGTATCCTTGGTCGGCATGATGCATGAATGCAGCCCTGGCGAGTCTACTCGCCAGGGCTGCATTCATGCATCATGACGACCCTACGGGGCTGATGCACTCCCAGAAGGAGTGCTGCCATGATGCATGTGGCTAGCCCCGGCGTGTTACTCACCAGGGCTGCATGCATTCATGCATCATGACGATCAAGGATATTAAAGCAGCCTGCGGCCGGTAAAGGGTTATAGGCCTCACTCAGTAGCACTGGGAGCTGTAGGCAGGCAGGCGGCGTCTCCGTACCATGCAACTCCCGGTAAACGGTGCAGCCATTTTTATTCCCTTTTTATCCCTTTTTATTCCCTTTTTATCCCTTTTTATTTCCTTTTTATCCCTTTTTATCCCCCCCCCTCGTGTATGCATCTCTGTGCTATGTAACTACCTGAGAGAAATGTCTATGGCCTGATGCTGGAGTGCACATGGAAATCATTTCCGTGGTGTACATGTATATTTCTTTTCAGCCAATGCTAAGTGGAAGGAGGTAGCTATGGCAAGGCAATAGAGATGCTGCTATGCTTCACATGGGGCAGGGCAAGAGGGAGTGGTCAAAAGATGCCATTTGTCGTCATGATGCACCAATGCATTCCTGGTGAGTAACTCCCCGGTGCTGCATTGGTGCATCATGCCGACCCTACGTTAGTGTCTCAACCCTGTCGGGTCGGCATGATGCTTGAATGCAGCGTTGCCGAGTTACTCACCAGGGCTGCATTCATGCATCATGACGACCAAGGGCATGATGCATTAAGGCATCATGCCGTCCTTAAAGGGTTAAGTGTAACAAGGTTGCTGAGTACCTCCTACATTGGCATTACACAGTCTTGTCATGTGCAATCTATCCTGGAATTTACCCCGCTCTCCCTCAACCTACTCTATCAATATCACTCATATCCTCAACTCAAATCCTTCAGCATCCTCTTCCATTTTATCCTCTCAACATTACTGCTAATCCTTTCAGGACCGCATAGTGCTTTAATGTAATTATGCCATTAGTCGGCCTGATGCTTAAATGCAGCCCTGACAGGCAAGTTAACTTGTTTAAGTTACATTCACGCATCATGTTGAACATACAGTTGATACACTCCCGAAAGGAATGCATCATGACGCCCAAGGGCATAGCGCTTTGAAGTGTTATGCGACCCTCAATGGTTTAAAACTGCCTTCCCTGCCCTATTCCCATCCAGACCCTTTCCTCCCCATCCCCCACCCACCAATGTTACGGGCAATCGCGGTGTATTGATTTTTCAGTGTGAGCTTTCGCTCTTCCATTTTTTAAGCAGAAACGTGATCAATAGCTCCATCATAAATGTATGGATCATAATAATATAGGTTCCAACTTGAAAAGATGGATTGTGTGATATACATCACAAGTGACCCAGGGCCCACTTGGCAGACTAAAAAAAAAAAAAAAAAAATCTACCACCACCCACGGGCATTCACTTTAGCGTTTTCAACATGCCTGTGCTGTAAGTTGTATGCACTACACGCAAAAACATGCGCGAAAGTTGATGCCCGTGGATTCCGAGAGCACCCTTATGGAAGGCTCTATTTGACCAAAAAGCGTCTCATAAAAGCGTCTCACCTGCTCTTCACCATTGCAGGTATAGGAAGTCTGTGTGAACGTGACTCTTTTAAAGTCAGGATTCAAGGTCACTGGCCTATCTTCAGCATTAGTTCACAGAGACTTGTTTTTTGGGTAGTTTTTGACATTTTTTATTTGTCTTTTTTCACTAGGAAAAAAGATTGTACGGAAATTTTGGGAAAAACGGGAAGAGAAAGATAGTTCCCGAGATGTGGATGAGCTTTTTTTGGGAGAGAAATACCAAAAAACAAAAGCAGGGTGAATTTTCAAAGTCAGCTGACCAATCTATGTTTTTTGTTGGAAAACCGTCTCACAGAGACCCAGGGTCCCTGGGTCAACTACCATGTGGATTTTCTATATTCGTGATAAATATTGGATAGCGAGGAAATGTCCCGACCAATCTATTGGTACAGAGGCTTCAAAGGGTTAACCCTTTAAGGGCCGCATAGTGCGTTAATGCACTATTCCCTTTGGTCGTCATGATGCAGGAATGCAGCCTTGGCGAATAACTCATCAGTGCTGCATTTAAGCATCATGCCAATGCAACAGGGGTGATACACCGATTCCCGGAGGATCGGCATGATGCATTCATGCAGCCCTGGCGAGTCGACTAGCTCAGGCGTTCAGACCAAGGGCACAAGCCATTAAAGTGCTA
Organism: Harmothoe impar; assembly: GCA_947462335.1. Taxonomy (NCBI): domain Eukaryota; kingdom Metazoa; phylum Annelida; class Polychaeta; order Phyllodocida; family Polynoidae; genus Harmothoe; species Harmothoe impar. Next base: position 20,554,138 of record OX381719.1, read on the forward strand.
TGCGGCCCTTAAAGTGTTAAACATCAGTCATGCCATGCCATTGGGGACGGGGTGGATAAACGCCTGAAGATCAAATACAACCCATTGGGGACTAGGCAAAGGTGGCCTCAATTTTATTCTGCGCCATTTTTATTTCGATGCAAACCACACCTCGCTTCGAGCGTGTCAATTTTCTAACGTGAAACGATGACGACAGCAATTATGATTTGAATATCCTATTTTGGGATTTGAGGGGATGTTATCCGAGACGAGATTCTGTTTCAGTGTTTTGAGTCACGAAAAAGCCTGATCAGTGAAATGAACATCTCCTCTGGCTGTGATCCCATGCTATTCATAGCACCCCCTTTAAGGGCCGCATGCTGCTTTAATGTTTCATGCCCTGAGTCGGCATGATGCATAAATGCAGCAGCCTGAAGAATCTACTCACCAGGGCTGCATTCATGCATCATGCCGAAGCTCTGGGAGTGTATCAACCAAATCGGGTCGGCATAATCATTAAATGTAGCACTGGCGAATTACTCACCACGGCTGCATTAAAAAACGAAAAAAAATAAAAAGGGGGATGATGCATAGCTACACTATGCGGCCCTGAAAGAGCTAAATAACCTTAGGACGGGACCTCCCACTTGGGCATTCATAACTCGGATGTTTCGCTGATACTGTCACCCTAGGTACTGCTTATTTGGAGCTAAGGTTGCCTGTGCCGGCTGATACATTGTCTAGGCTTTGTCAGATTTAAACCATAGTCAAAGGAATTCCTTCAATAGATTTTGTATTTTGGAATTTCGAAGGCTTAAGGCCACACCTAAAATAAAATTGGTCTACGGATTTTGTCTTCCAAAAATAGGTGCGGTAGGGCGAAATTATTTTTTTTCCAACACTCTTTTTTGTCAATGGATTTCAGCCTTAAAATAGGGGGCGGGTGATTTTCTTTTTTTTGCCTGAGGGAAATTTTACAAATATATTTTCTGGCTAACGATGCAGAAAACGCCACCAAAAATAAAAAAATAAAAAATCCAATTTTTCGGAAAATGATGCGGGCGCTGTCCGTAGACACTTTTTTTTGGTGTGGCCTAAAATGCATTTTTCGTTTTGGTGAAATGATTTTTTTAAAATCTACACCCCAAAATTGACCTAAAAACTGTTTCACCAAATTTTACTCGGAAATGCTCCTAGAAAGTTTTAAACCCACTTATTCCTTAATATGACGCCAGACTATAGATGGGAAAGTGGTATCAATGGTGAGGCCCTGTGGGCACCAGTTGCAGGTTTCGCTACCACCCTTCTACCCTGGACAAGTAGGACCAGTTGCAGGTTTCGCTACCACCCTTCCACCCTGGGGAAGTAGACCAGTTGTAGGTTTCGCTACCACCCTTCCACCCTGGAGAAGTAGGACTAGTTGCAGGTTTCGCTACCACCCTTCCACCCTGGAGAAGTAGGACCAGTTGCAGGTTTCGCTACCACCCTTCCACCCTGGAAAAGTAGAACCAGTTGCAGGTTTCGCTACCACCCTTCTACCCTGGAGAAGTAGGACCAGTTGCAGGTTTCGCTACCACCCTTCCACCCTGGAGAACTAGGACCAGTTGCAGGTTTCGCTACCACCCTTCCACCCTGGGGAAGTAGACCAGTTGCAGGTTTCGCTACCACCCTTCTACCCTGGAGAAGTAGGACCAGTTGCAGGTTTCGCTACCACCCTTCCACCCTGGAGAACTAGGACCAGTTGCAGGTTTCGCTACCACCCTTCCACCCTGGGGAAGTAGACCAGTTGCAGGTTTCGCTACCACCCTTCCACCCTGGAGAACTAGGACCAGTTGCAGGTTTCGCTACCACCCTTCCACCCTGGGGAAGTAGACCAGTTGCAGGTTTCGCTACCACCCTTCTACCCTGGAGAAGTAGGACCAGTTGCAGGTTTCGCTACCACCCTTCCACTTAACCTCCAGGTTGATGTTGGGGTAGTTTGTTGGTGCATGTTGGTACTAAGTGTCAGCAGGAGGGGGTAGGGAGGGGCTACTAACCATTTAAGGACAGCATACTGCTTTAATGCACTAGGCCCATGGTCGTCATGATACATTTAATGCAGCCCTGGCGAGTAACTCACCAGGGCTGCATTAAATTATCATGCCGACCCTCTGGGGTGTTTGACTCTGTAGGGTTGGCTTAATGCTTGAATGCAGTCCTGGCGAGTTACTCATCAAGGCTGCATTCATGTATTATGGCGACCGAAGGGTATAATGCATTAGAGCACTACACAGCCCTTGGCGGGTTAAGTACCACATGTGTTGGGGTGTAAGGGGTGTGGTGGAGGACCTATAGACAGGACACAGTACCACCCCTAGTGTTAGGATGCACCACTAGGGGTTACATGGTGTTAGGGGTTGTCAGGGGTACCCTGGACCTAAATACCACAACACTTTACACACTACATACATTGAGTGTCAAGCTCCGGGGGGGGGGAGCACTCTACCATGTATTGGATAACCACTGCGGCACGATTCTCAACAGCGGTAGCGGTGAATTTCCATTAGATCCTGAAAAGGGGGGGCGGTCAGATGTCATAAAGGCCCTAATAAGTTGGGCGGTTAAAATCATATCATTAAATTGAGCAAGTTTTCTTCCTGAAACTTGTGCAAAATTCAGGGAGACCTAAACCTGTAATAGATCATCAAATCTCCCAACCTCTGAAAAGTGGGGCGGTCAAATCTCCCATCCTCTGAAATGTAGGGTGGTCAAATCCCCAAACCTCTGAGAAGTAGGGCGGTCAAATTGTCCAACCTTTGATAGGAGAGAGGTAGGGCAGCAGTTGTTATCTACCCTCAAAGACTCAGTGACCCCCCCCCCCCCCATCCCGGGGTCCATGCAGCTACACTTTCACTTCCATGACAACCTTACAACTTATAGGCCACTCGCAGAATACATTTACACCGATGAAAAGATGAATTGTGTGATATACATCACAAGTGACCCAGGGCTTCTAGTAGGTAGGTCAACGCAATTGTAGAAAATGGTCGGAATTCACCGTATGATATCTCAAAATGACGGGCGGATCAATTGGATTTCAGACATGTAACAATTATTGATGTAGCATTGATATATAATTTTCTATGATTTTCTGAAAAAGAAAAGTTGACATAATCGACCTGTCAGTCCCTACCCCTGTTACTCCTTCTTGGAGTGGCACTGGGCCCCTTCCCTGCTCTGCACTCAAGGCAGGGCTGGGAATGCCCCAACTTTGAAGGGACCTCAGGCATTCCCTTTCAAAGATATCATTATTCTGTTTTTTTCTATTGGATTAGTAAAAGTCTTTTCTGTTAGATCCACTAGCTTGATATGATGTGAGGTGCTTGGATAATATAATATAAGACAATCCACTGAAAGTGTCAATTCTAGAGTAATTACCCCATTCTAGGAGAAACCCTTTAGCCAATTTTCGCCAGCATACATCTACACCAAACTAAAAGAAAAACACTCACAAGCTTATATTCTGCTTAATGGTTGGGGTTTTGGGAGGTTTTAGGAGGTTCTTGACTATATAAATCACCTGTACAAATGATGTAACTGGGTCACAGGTGGTTTTAATCGTAATTATGGTGATACAAAGTAAAGTAAGATACCTAGAAAATCTGCTCTGACAGGAGAGTCCATATGTATAATATCTCACATATACAAACTAAATTTCACATGCTTGACCCCCTTTTCTGGGGAGGTAGCACCAAAGCCTGTCCTATAAAAACCGTTCCAATATAGTCATGGCCACTGACATTGTGTTTACTTTACCAATTAATATCTCATTGTTTGTTAATGGGAAATTTACAGATCGAACAGTATATGAAAGACCAAATCTTTCCCCTTCTCCTGATACAACATTTATAATGGCACCATGTTATATGGTAGAGAAAACCATCATTTCATTTTAGGTATTTAGCATTGGGACATATACAGGCCCGGGATCCCAGCCTCTAATTGCCCTACCTACTTCTAGTGGAAATATTTAAAAATGGTTTACACAACAGGATAGGTATCATAAATATTGATCTATTGGCACTTGGCAGACCAAAAAAAAAAAAAAAATCTACCACCACCCACGGGCATTAACTTTAGCGTTTTTCAACATGCCTGTGCTGTAAGTTGTATGCACTACACGCAAAAACATGCGCGAAAGTTGATGCCCGTGGATTCCGAGAGCACCCTTATGGAAGGCTCTATTTGACCAAAAAGCGTCTCATAAAAACGTCTCACCTGCTCTTCACCATTGCAGGTATAGGAAGTCTGTGTGAACGTGACTCTTTTAAAGTCAGGATTCAAGGTCACTGGCCTATCTTCAGCATTAGTTCACAGAGACTTGTTTTTTGGGTAGTTTTTGACATTTTTTATTTGTCTTTTTTCACTAGGAAAAAAAATTTTACGGAAATTTAGGGAAAAATGGGAAGAGAAAGATAGTTCCCAAGATGTGGATGAGCTTTTTTTGGGAGAGAAATACCAAAAAACAAAAGCAGGGTGAATTTTCAAAGTCAGCTGACCAATCTATGTTTTTTGTTGGAAAACCGTCTCACAGAGACCCAGGGTCCCTGGGTCAATAATTCCCTCCATGTGGAGTTATTAGGGTGCATTGTGCAACAACTGGTCCCCTGGATTGCTACAACTGTTCTCATCTCGCCAGTACTCGCTTAAGTAATGGCAGCACCCATAAGGCAATCACCGATATTGGGAAATGCCAATAGCGTACCTTTGCAATTTTGCGCAAGGGTGGTCTTCACTTTGGCGGAGTCAATAATCCCGGCGCTTATACGAGACCGGGGCTTATTCAAGATTGTATTACCTTTAGCGGGAAGGACATCCAGGAAGGGATCTATTTGTCATATTCATTGGTAGTTTTATATTACCTTATTGGCCCTCCATAGTAACACGGAGCTGTGGAATTGAAAGTAATTTAAAACCACTTCTCTCCATACTCCAAATTCCTAAAGACATTTTCAAGATTCCTATATTTAATTTCCACTATCGCATTTCAATCCATAAGGGTCGATCCTTAGCCTAGTCCTGGTGGAGGTATGAAACATTTTATGACTTTTAAAAAAAAGGCGCTACGGGGTAGCATTAAACATGTTGTTGCCTTAAAGTGGCATAATCATCGAGCGTATTCCACTCACAGTTCTAGTACTGTTCTAGTCTACTATGGGGTTCAGTGCGAGTGGGGAGAATGCCCCTTTAATGCTTTAATAGCCTGCATCATGATGACCCATATCTTCAACCTGACCCATAACACACTCGGCCTACAGCTACGTGAGATACGAGACAGGTTTAACTCGTGAAGAACTATGTTATGTTTCATACTCTGCTGGAGTGTTATCTATGTGTGTGTATATCTACACCCACAATATGCACAGAGGTAATCTCCGCCGCATACAGGAAGTGTGGGGGAAGGTTAGCTTAATATGTACCGTACAGATTATCACAGCATTAGTGTCATTCACTCATGGTGGGGAGGATCCCAGTGGGCTCTGGAGGGGGGGGGGGGGGTTGACTGTAATAGCCTATAATAGGCCTAGTATAGTCACTATTGTGACCCTATTGTGACCCATTGTGACAGCTGTTATCAGTGCTTATCTCGCCAGTACCAGATTAAGTAATGGACGCGCCCACACTGTCAGGACAGTAGACCTCATGTTTCATTTTCTTCACATAGAAATCTATAGTTCAATACTAGTCTAAGAAATAAATGAGAGTACACCTAAATTCTCTGAGTGTGTGGACACTTATATTTACTAGTAGCCTGCAGGGTGGGTTTATACTGGCAAAACATGCCACGGTGGACAAAGGGTATTTGCTACTGGTGCTATTTTTACCCCAGCACACAATAGAGGAGGGCAATGGTGTATAGCACTAGCTAATCCTTTTAGAATTAAGACGGCATCATGCCTTAAGGATTCTGGCTCATTTCTCGATGCATTAAACACTTTGCAGGCCTCAAAGAGTTAATTTATATGCAGGTACCTGAGCCTATAATACATGGTCGTGTCACAAGCTAAGTTACTGACCGGGGCAGGACTATTTATAGTAACTTCCGGTACTATAAACAACACTTTCTTATAATACACTGTTGTAGTAACCACACTTGCTGTAGCTCTGTCTTTATGTGATGAGTACCTCTGAATTTACCGGCATTTGAAGTTATGGTAAAAAGTGTGTTTTTTCTTGGGACAATTGACATCAATTTGTACATCTGGTCGTCTCCTTGAATGATCAATCGCTCTACTTTTATAAATATAAAAGCCCGACCTCTTATTTTCAAAATTAGTACTGCACTTATTTTAAAAATATTTTATTCATATCTGAATAGACTGTAACTTGAACGCTTCTGTTAAATTATAGCCTGCCTCATCCACCTGAATAGGTTGATGGATTTCCATGTGACTTTTATTTGTGTCAGTGTGTTGGCTGTTTTCATCATGAGATCTCCTGACTTTCTATTATTAAATGACATTTTCGCCCACAACTTTCTAGTATTAACCAGGGGGGACCTGAGACCGGGGTTTAAGAATAGTGACCACACAGGTTCGTAAACTGGTCTAAACTCCACCTGTTTGTACATGTATGACGCCAATTCTGCTGACCAGGCTAATGGTTTTTTTTTAACCCTTTAAGTAGGGCAGCATAGCGTGTTAACCCTTTAAGGACACATGTCGCTAAAAGATGACATTGGTCGCCATGATGCACCAATGCAGCCCCGGCGAGTTACTCGCCAGTGCTGCATTGGTGCATCATGCCAACCCTCGGGAGTGTCTCAACCCCATAGAGTCGGCATGATGCTTGAATGCAGCACTGGCGAGTTACTCGCCAGGGCTGTATTCATGCATCATGACGACCAAGGAAATGATGCATTAAGGCATCATGCTGTCCTTAAAGGGTTAAGAATAGTGACCACACAGGGTCGTAAACTGGTCCAACCTCCACATGTTTCTACATGTATGAAGCCGACCCTATATATAGAGCTGAATACCTGTCCCGACTGCACTCTGACTGTTACTGGACGTGCAGTAAGAAACGGGTTTGAGGGCAGCAGAGCGTTTTAACGTACTATACCCTCTGCCGTCATGATGCATGAATGCAGCACTAGTGAGTTACTTAAAGTTAGTATATCCAATGGTAGGGGCTCAAAAATTAATTTTCCTTAAATATGAGTCAGGATGTTCATTATGATCATACTTCATTTGCTGGATGTGTTTTTTACTCTCAGTCCCTCTTTTTATGCTTCTACTTGGAAATGATACTCCAATTTATGACCATGGTGCACATTATTGATGGCACGAATTAATGTGCACCCAATGCAAATACACTTTAATAGGCCTGTAGGTGGGTGTCATGGCATACCTTCTTTGCACCTTTACAGCCATTGGATACAATTTGGCAATCTACCACCATTTAAGGATGTATTGTCAAAGTGTGTGTAAAAGCCTTAAGTAGGATTCAAAAAATATTATTTTTCGGATACACTAACTTTAAAAACATGGCTGCATTCATGCATCATGAGGAGAACGGGCTATTTAAGATGCATTAAAGCACCATGCGGCCCTTTACGGCTAAATCCGTACAACTGGGACTGCAAGAAAGGCATATAATTCCCTGAGTCGGGGGAAACAAACCACTCAGCTTTAATAACATACATATAGGCCTACAATACCCAGGTTCTTCTATTTATAACCCCCTTATGTCACCCGGCTGCACAATTAGTTCTGGGGCTTATTGGGGCAGTCTTTGCGAAAACATGCAGGACAGTGGCAATGTCCTTCTACAATGCCACCGGTCCTGCAGATTTACAAGTGTAGCAGGACTGAATGTCCAGTCGCATGTTGGGCTTTTCTGAACTAGAAGAATTCACTTGGGCTTCGAAAGCTAAAATATGTGTGTCAATATACTGTGTAAAACTATATATCTATCCTGATTTAGCCATAAATGATTACAAATAAATTGTATTTTTTATGGTCAAAACTCTCTTATACTTAAAATGCAGAAATCATCAGATGTGTGACTATCCGGTCCTCCAAAAATGAAGCTGGTCCTTCAACATTGAAAATTTGCAGGACCGAATGTCCTGTGGGATAAAAAAAGTTTTTGCAAAGACTGTTGGGGTCCGGGGTGTTGCTACTTACACATACTAGGCGTGTATTCAGGTGTTAGGTTTAGGAAGACGACAACTTACCTGCAAGAACATAAAGGGAAAGACAAAGGGTTAATACACGGTCAAGTACATGTACATGCAACACACACATTTGATAATTTGATTATTCATATTCAAACTTATTTGATTTAAATTTATTGGCAATTTCATATTTCATTACCGGATATTACAAGTACCGGTATGTACATTTTGGTTTGCCAGTTATAAAATCTACATTTGTATACATTGTATATATTTATATACTAGTACATGTATACTGTATGTGGACACTCTTAAGGAAGGGACATTAATTTTTTTTAATATTTGATTTTTGTTGTTGATATCTTTCATTCCTCTCATAGGTATTAAATGCATATGGTATAACAGCAGAATTGAGAGGGGATTTACAGTAATTTTATATGACTGTAGCCTTTACAGTGAGAAGTACCCACAACCATACACAGCCCAGTGGCATAGGAAAAAGAGGGGGGGGGGCAGGGGGGCCTGAATATGTATACCCCCCCCCCCCAAATTTGTCAAGACCGTAATAGAATTCACACAATTTCCAATCCTGACCTCTCCCCCATAGGGGTAAGTGGGAACAGAGGGGCCTTGGCCACCAATCATAAACTAAAGGGGGCTCAAATACTGCTTCTACACTATACAATATATGAGTGTGTATATGACACATCATACATATAGACCAATATCTAAATGTGGTTGGAGATTTGCTTCCTACGCCTCTCCCACACACAGCTACCAGGTACATACAGCGCCTACAGACCGCCCTTGGCCTCGTGTTTGATCCTTCTGTAGACATATCACATGTACAGAGAACCCCCCCCCCCCGACCCCGACCACCCTGAAGCCTCTACCACAAACATGGAACATCTCATAATAGCACCACCAATATAACGGGACTAGCGCATTAGGCTATGGGGGCCGCCATCTTGGTTTAGAGCCATGCATTGTGGTTAGGCCCCCGAATCCAGAGCAGTGCATTATGGGTGAATTTCATATCAGCACCTTTGTTCTAGCTGTGAGGGGAGGGGATTAGCCTGATAAGGAGATGTGGTTTAGCCCCCGACTACCTGAGGTACCAGGATGCGCTAGTCCTGTATACAGTGCTGGCCTATGCCAACTCTTGCCAATCCCTGTCTTTGGACATTTTCTCTGTTCAACAACGCTCTATGGTTTGATAGTGGATGTCCCCCTAGATTTCCCCACATCGCTCTCCAACCCATCTATGTGTTTCTTTGACACAATGCGATTATGATTTAGATAATTTAATGATGCTGGTTTAGATGCCACAAACCAAAGTAGATAGATCATTTAACATTAATGGCACCTAGTAGTCGTTAGGCAGGGGTTGCCTAGTGGGTGGGTATTGCTGGGGTATTATAAATGCATATATAAAAGTTTCCTTTGTAATGTCACTAAAAAATATCCATTGACAGGATACCGGGTACTTGTCTTTTGAAAGACCTTCTATATCTATATTCAACCCATCTTTCCATTTCTGCTTATCATGCGATCTTGCAACAGCATAATCAATATGATACATACGACATAATATTAGGTTGACATCTAAAAATATCGTAATATGGCCGGAGCAAGGGACAAAGCCTGTACACCTTACAGATGGTAGTGATAAAAGACGTGATGGGTTAGACGTCTCATATACTGCGGTTAACAGTATACCCAACATTTATTACCATTCAAGGGTTGCATGATGCTTTAATGTGCTACTCCCTTTAACGACAAGAAGCATGAATGCAGCTCTGGTGAGGGACTTGCCAGTGCTGCATTCAAGAATAATGCTGACCCTATAGGGTTGATACACCCCAAAGGGGTCGGCATGATACAGGATGAATCATTGAATGCAGCCCTGGGGAGTAGACTTACAGGGGCAACATAAATGCATCATGACAACAAAGCACATTAAAGCACTGTACGGCCTTTAAAGGGTTAATATTACACTGATCAATACATCAATAGTGGGGCCGTTATAACGTCAACATAAAGAGGGGTAGCTGCCTCACCTGAGGTCTCTGTACCAAGGAGACCTGGGGTATACAACCGTTACCGTACAGCCTCCTGTGGCCCACAGGATCAGAGATGCCACTCAGTTCTCGACAAAATGTAGGAAATCTTACAGTTTTGGTCAATTTTTCTGTAGGAAATTAACAAGACTGAATATAGAAATTCCAGCCAAAGTGGAGGAATTCCTGCAAAAGTAGGAAAAGTGACATCTCTGCATGATACCGTAAAGCCTCGTGTAACCCACAGGTTACACGAAAATCACAACCACAAGTCTGTGTTATTATACGGTTCTCCCAAAGTCCAAGTGTGGGCTGATTTGATTTGACTATTCCTTTATCTATACTGCATTAACAGTGGGGCCATGCAGGCCCCCTTGGCGAGATGCAGTTCCTCTGTTTACGCGGATTTTTGGAAGTATACTGAAGTATGGTCAAAAATCGTGTACAAGCCACGGCCGAACCGGAACCAAAGATACCTGTACGCCGTGTGGCTTATACTGTACGCCGTGTGGCTTATACTGTACGCCGTGTGGCTTATACTGTACGCCGTGTGGCTTATACTGTACGCCGTGTGGCTTATACTGTACGCCGTGTGGCTTATACTGTACGCCGTGTGGCTTATACTGTACGCCGTGTGGCTTATACTGTACGCCGTGTGGCTTATACTGTACGCCGTGTGGCTTATACTGTACGCCGTGTGGCTTATACTGTACGCCGTGTGGCTTATACTGTACGCCGTGTGGCTTATACTGTACGCCGTGTGGCTTATACCAGGGTTTTTGGAAGTAATATCCAGCGCTGCAGTAGCTATCAATACCCAGATTCGGCTTATAGGATATTTTCCCAAGTTAGGGGTGCTGCTTATACATTGTACAAGGGTTAGGCTTCTACGCGAGACTTTACGGTACAATGTATAATAATCAGACCCCAGGTGCGGGTTATAGGATATCCTCCAAGTTAAACAATGAGCAGGTTCTACGAGGGATGCGGTCTATATATACAAGACTTAACAATGTTCTGGTTATTACCCCGCTGTTGTATTTAAGCCTCGGGTTTCAAAGGAGCGCCAGTTGTATAATCTTGTGTAAGCACTGGGGGTAGATGCGTCTTGGTATACATGTATTAACTTCTACCGTCAATAAACTGGTCTTGTATAAGTGCCCGGGTAATTTAGGGCTCTAAATGAGTGCCGGGGCATTGAGACATGATAGTATATGGTATCCCTGTTTTCTTTAATTCTGTAACAGAATGTTCCAGAGGCTTTACATTATCTTAGCATGGACCCCACTAAGACTTGTGTAAAATTAATGCACTGTCTTGGTCGTCATGATGCATGAATGCAGCCTTGGCAAGTAGAGGCGTGCATGCATGCATGTATCATGCCTACCCTACAGCCCTGGTGTATCAAACCAGTAGGTTCGGCATGATGCTTGAATCAGAATGCAGCATTGGCAAATCACTTGCCAGGGATGCATTCATGCATCGTGACGACAAAGTGCTTAGCGTTTTATAGCAGTATGCAGCCCATAAAAGGTAAATTAAGTTTCACAAAATGTCTGAGGTGGAATCGTCTTTACAGCCTTCCGCCATAATAGATCTCACTGTCTGGTGGTCTCGGCTAACCTCCCGCGGTACCACTGATTTCCTATCAATTATTCACACATTTAAAACATGTTTGGCACGCCATAGATATTGATTTCAGTTGGAATGACACGCCATGCATTGTAACATGGCTCTAGCATGTCAATCAAGCGCACCTGGCTATTGATTGGTTTACACAGCTGTTGGCCACGCCCCCTCACCCATACTGCCAGTCAACACTTAGACATATGGCTTAAATCACTTGTTGCCAATAGCATTTTACCTTTTATTTTAACCATTTAACGACTGTAGGGTGCCTCAATGCTTCATGTTTATTTGCCGTCAGAATTTTATGACGCTCAAACCCTGCACTAATTGTTGGACCATCAGGAGTGTATCAACCTCGTATGATCGGCATGATGCTTGAATGCAGCTACCCGCTGGTCCAGCATTTGTGCATCATCCTCACAAAATGGACTTACTGAATTATATTTTCATTGACATTGGAGCACTCTTATTGAAGGGCTGAACAATTTATTCAATATCCCTTGGACGGCATCCACATCAATATTGATATGTGGATGGCCTTTGGTTTTTTCTTTTAATGGTAAACGATACGTCCCATGACGTACCATATTGATAAAGTAAAAAACCCAATGTAAAGCCTTTTTTTTTCTTGCCATTATTAAATGTGCCAGTGGCGTAGGAAAAGGGAGGGGGCAGCCCCCCCCCCCCCCCCCCACACACACACACCCCCAATCACAGAGGAGGTGAGGCCTGAATATGTTTGGGCCCCCCAAAATTTACCACAACCCTATAAATGTGATACACAGAATTACCAGAACTTACCTTTCCCATATAGGGAAAAGTTGGGCGACAGGGGCCTGGCACCAAATCTGAGGTAAAGGGGGCTCAAACACTACTTTTCTATACATTTCTTATATGAGCATGTGTATGTACACTCATGATTTAAGATTTGCTTCCTACGCCTCTGTGTGCGGCCGTTATTCTCAGGGTTCTCTGTTTCATTGGATTGTTCTCGCCTTACAAAAATCTTTTTTGCATTATGTCTAGATCTTATATATATATATCTAACATTGTACAACGTTGTCTACTTGGACTGGTATTTTGAGGCTTCAGAATCACTTGGTGACTGGTGCATGTGAACTTGTACCCACCGACCATATAGGAGACTACAGGTATAGGCAGTTACATGTATTACATACAGGTCTATATGCTGATAATAGTGCATGGCAGATGGACACACAAAGTGCCTGGTTTGGCCAGTGTATACACAGAGACCATACAAGACTGTCCAACCATGTTCTAGTTCCCTGCCAATTATTCCTCCAGTACCACCCCTCCCCCACCCACACACATACCCACACAGTACCACCCCTAGATGTTTATTGTACCAGGGTTGTCCTTAGGGCTACCCTGTGGTCCCAATATGGGACAATATAGTGGACACAATGAGTCGAGTATTATATACAGTGATTAGGGGGCGTTACATATTAACATAGGGCAGACTGTGATATGTGTCACATCATAGACCCAGATAAGATGTATTACCATTGTCAATATGCCCCACAAGATCTATACCAAGTATCATACACATGTATTGTATTCAACGTAATAACTAATTAGCGCATAATCCCTAGTAATTAAGCGCACATCCCAGGGCACAGTCCAAAAATGACAAATGTTAATGCCAATTACACTCTCTAAGTAGAAAAGGGTTTATGTTAATTTGCTAAGTGCACTGCATGGTATAAATCAATAAGTTTTCAAGTTTCAAGTTATTATTTCAAATACGATATGTGAATTAGCCTTATAAATAAACATGCAAGAATTCATGGTAAGTGCACTGTGTGCTAATCACGTAGAGTAAGGTATCCCCAATTCGTCAAATGCCCCTAGTACATGAGTAATGAGAAATGCCTATATATACATACACTATTACTAATAGGTAGATGATATACCACAGGCACCCTGACACGATTCCAGCACAATGGGCCCATATGGTAATGTATAATGAATCACAGCACCTCTTGTATCCCTAGATCAGGCTGCATATACATGTGTAAGGGTATTCCTGCCACACAGTATGCTTTGGTGCATCATGCCAACATTTCAGGAGTGCATCATGCCGAGTAACGTATTTGCCCGTACGTACAAGACGACAAAAGGGCATACATGTCGTGCCGTCCGGGTTAATCGGTAATGAACTAATTGATGCATGTTAACTGTCACCTCAGTAGGTACTGTGTAATTCACACTATATTGTACATCTACATGGGTAAAATTCGACACGTGCGACACGGCCCTTTTAAAATTTGACACGTGCGACACGGCCCTTTTAAAATTTGACACAGGCGACACGGCCCTTTTAAAATTCGACACAGGCTACACGGCCCCTTAAAAGATCGACAGACACAGGGAAATAAGGGATAAAAATCGACCCACAGGGATTTTTCTCTAAGTTCATATATAGCTAAAAATCGAGCCGGCAACACACCCCTTTTGCTAAAAATCGACACGCCGACTTGGTCAAAAGTTTGGGTACCCATGTAGAGGCACTATATTGCTGCTAATGAACTGCTGCATTCATGAATTAACCAACTCACTGATCACTCACTTAACTACACCTGTGGTTGAGCCATTTTCTTTATACGCACGATGCATCTACAATGTATGTTTATATGTGAATTAGAATCCCAGTATGGGGTATAGGATTGTCCCAAAGTCTAGATGCGAGGTATAAAGCAATAATTCTGGTTGCCATACAAGTTCTGTTCACGGAATCTCTCGTGAGATTTAGGCAGTGACCAAACACCAACACACCATAGCTTGCCAGGATCAGACTACATGTACATGGCGAGAGCAGAGCCAAGATCTCACGAGATTGCTGGTGTTGTGTTTAGAAGAAGAGTATTAAATCCGAATACAAAACCAATTATTCAATCACTATGACCAGGCAGCTTTTAGTATACAAAGTATAGCTCTGGAATGCGTTATGTACTATTTTCACTGCATGATAAGTCTAAATTATGTATTCATCCATGACTCTATCTTTCTAGTCCAACAGTTGCTCTACATGTATAACTTAATGATGTCAAGAAAACTAATGAATTTGCAATTTATTATCTAAATTTCCATTTAATTTCTTTTTAACCTAATTTAATACTGACATAGTGGCAGGTTTATGGTGATTTTAAACATAGCCAGGAGCCTCGGGGTATAATTAATATGCAGCTCTGCACATACCGGCTACAGCCCTGTCACATGGGGACGGATCAAGTCGCTACATTTCAAAAAAATAAGATTGTCAAACTCGTCTGGCGGAGAAAACCACTTGTTTTAAGAAAAAATATGTTCTTAAAACAAGTGGTTTGTCTGCCAGTCGAGTTTAATAATCTTATTTTCTTGAAATGGGATAATTATTTTTGGCTGTGTATACTCGCCATATACTGTAAATTCACTCATTTATTAAACCGGTAATTCATGTATAACCCACCCATAGACTCATGAGAGAACCCTATAAGTATAACTCAAATCTGAATATTGTTATTTTAGAACTGTAATATGAAGAAAACTCATGTCTTCTGCACCTAGGGTTTGGAATAGTGTATAACCCTTACCGGGGTATGTACGTCTGAATTTACAGGTGAAGCTGTTGAGTGGCACGGATAGACATTAAAGAGGGACCAAGCGGAAGAGCCAGTTGAATGAGAGATAGAGGGAGAGACAAACACAGAGCTGAACACACAGTGGCAGAAATAGACGTGCATGAAATGGCAGCGTTTGCAAGAAATATCTTTTGATTTCTTATATATGACTTCTTGCTGATGTTTCTACATCCAAGCTCCAGACTGGTGTGTATGTGTGTGTGTGGGGGGGGGGGGGGGGGGAGTATGCTACCTCCTGCACCCAGTGACCATATACCGGAGCAAACAAGGACCGTCGGCTGACCCACCAGTAACCCTTTAAAGGGCAGCAGACGGCCATTTTGACATCACGATGCATGAATGCAGCACTGGTGAGTAACTCGCCATTGCTGCATTCATGCATGCATCAAACCCACAGGCGTCAATGTTGGGCATGATGCAACAATGCAGCACCAGCGAGTAGCATTATTAATATGGTACATCATGAAGACAAATGAATACCGTAGGTGCATTAACGCATCATCTGGTCCTCAAATGGTTAAATGGAAACGGCGTACCATAATATCACTCAGGATTGTTTAATACCGGTGGGGGAGGTCTAGGCAATGGCATGGGGGACGGTAACAAAGATTTATTGCATTTACAGGTACTGTCAAAACTTAATATCGCCAGTTAAATTAAACTTTACCCAAATCTCTCCATCACTGTCATACATTGACTGTCTAGCTTTACTCCACGTATAGCCCCTATATGTGGGCCCCTATACATGATTATATTTCTGGCAGAAGATACATTGTATTCCAACGATTGCTGATTATAGTACACAATATATCATAAAACAGTACAGTCAATGTTGGCAATACTAAACTTCATTTTGGCTGGCTCTCGCATTATTGGACAGGGTACGATTTAAGGCGAAGATATTCTTTTGTTATGTGGCGTTTCGGTAACATGGCTAATTAAATAGGGTATTAAGATCGATCAAAAAAGACAATTTGATTTTAGCTGGTAAATATTAGTACATTCCATAATGGTGGTGCTAAAATACTTAAAACATATGCAATATCACCACTCGCGGTGCTGCCCCATAGTAGACTAGAACAGTACTAGAATTTTTGAATGGGGCACTCTCAGTGAATATGCCGCTTTAATAGGCTAGAGTATATTCTTAGTCCATGATATTATTATCATGAATATTTAATAGGAAACACTAAATGCAGACTGATCCATACTGGACATATGCTTCGTGCACCATACAGTAACAATAGAGTACAATAGAGTAATACTGTCAGAAAGGTAGCCTCGGCTTGGAGATTGAGCCTCTGTACGAACGCTACCCACCAGGTCACATGACTGATCACATGACGTCTACACCTATCATGTGATCTGGAGGCGTGACTTGACATTTTGGCCCAGGAGCCTGACATGGTTACTATATGAGTCATTGTATTGTCACATGTACACATTTATACTAACACTATGGGGGGGTCCTTTTTACCTGTACAGCCAACCTTTACTGTGGCACACAAAGTATCAATTTTGCTGAATTCTCGCGCAGAAGCCGCGGCTTTAATAACAATCATGTTTTTTAATAATTGATATTTACCCTTACTGCTTTGTTTTATTTTAAATTACAGGGTTTGATTTTTTTTCTGAAATCAAATTTCTGAAAATTTCCCGTTAACCGGTAACCATAAATGTAGAGTTCAGTGTTGGGGAAATAACAGTTATGTTTTTAATTTTTGTCCTATCTTAAAGAGGGCTTTAGATATACATTTTTTAATAATAACAGTAAAGTCAGCTTTAACTTGATGTGAAAGATGCATGTGATAGGATCAATTCCCCCATGTTAGAGGCAATAATATACGCGGCTTATAGGCTTAGACTCACACCTGAGAATTTTCGATAGTGTGGTAGCTAAATTAAATTAATACCACTAAATATCCTTAATATTAAACCCAAGAATGAGTCAGGATAACAACCCCCCCCCCCCCCCCAATCCACACACACACAATGTGTTCTAATTCAACACGCTCAAACAGACCTGGTTCATTTTACAGATCATGTTGCAATATGTATGTTGTAATTTAGGGTTGGGCCAAATAAGACTCTATTAAGAGGGTAGGTAGGTTACTCCCCAGTGCTAGTCCATGGGGAATCAACAAAAAACCTCCAGGCATCAGGCTGTCCTGAAACGTTTGGCAGCGAACAACTGATTTAAAATATTGACATAAAATGAATTTGTAGATGATTCAATTACAATGTAGATTTCACATAAAATAGATAAGGTAACACATGTACAACCAAATTGATCGAGTTGTACCTCGTGTAGCACACTGGGGAGTGCTTACACATACTGAGAGTGTACCATATGGTGTAACTCTATTGATTTACCTTATTTACCCTTTAAGGCCAGCATGTCGCAGCATTTGTCGTAATAATGGATAATAATGCACCAATGGCGAGGAACTCAATGCATTGGTGCATCATGCCGACCCTATGGGAGTGTATCAACCACATAGGATCGTCATGATGCATTCACGCAGCACTGGCGAGTAACTCGCTGCATCCATGCGTCATAACGCCGCAGGGTATTAGCCCATTAAAGCACTCTGTGGTGGTTAAAGGGTTAGAGGTGTAGGTATTGACCGTGCTCGCCCTTCACCAGCTGTGTGCATGCACCTGATGCTACCCCTCAGTGTTACACCTACACACCCCTACTGTAACTCACAATGACAGCACCCTCAAGTATCAACTCTCTTGTTATAGTGGGCAACATTTCACAGAATTCAGATTTAACAGCTGATATTTTTCGCCCCCCCCCCCCCTCCCCACGCCAACCAAGAGGGAAAATCTTTAGCTCGCCTTTCATATTATTATTGATAAAGGGTTTTCAATTTTGAGCATAGAGATGTGTTTACCATAACACTTTTATTCTATTTTATTTTATATTTAAGAATGCACTAAAATAGGGTCTAGTGTATCGACCAATTAGGGTCGGCATGATGCATGAATGCAACATGGGCGAGTAGACTCACCAGGGCTACATTCAAGCATCATGACGACCAAGGGCGTAGCAGATCAAAGCCCTATGCAGCCCTTAAAGGGTCGTACTCATGCATCATGATGACACATGGGCATATAGTACATTGAAGCAGTTAACTTGCCGATCCGTCAATTAGTCTCACTATGCCAGTCCCTCCTCTGTTTTGAATACATTAATCTATTTGTGTGGTGTTATAATTTAGCTGGTTACAAGTTCAAATAGCCCTCTCTGTCATCCAGCATTTAATCACATTAAACATTTAAGGCTTGCATAGTCCTTCAATGTGGTATGCTCCTTCATCGTTATGATTATTGAATGCAGCCCTGGCGAGTAACTCACATGTGCTGCATTCATGCATCATGCCAACATTCAGGAGTGTATCAACCCTGGACGGTCTACGGTTGACATGATGCTTAAATGCACCCCTGGTGAGGACTCGCCTACTAGGACTGCATTAATACATTACAACGACAAAAATTATGGTGTATTAAAGCAGTATGCGGCCCTCAAATGGTTAATCCCAATTGACCTTTTAAGGGTAGCATCATGACTTAATGCATCATACCCTGGATCGGCATGATGCATGAATACAGCCCTGGCGAGTAACTCGCCAATGCTGCATTCAAGCGACCCTACGGGGTTGAGACACGTACTATCAAAGGGTCGGCATGATGCAATTAAAGTAGTATGCGGCCCTCAAATGGTTAAACCTCAATTAAACACATCGGTACTCGTGTACCAGGTCGGGCTGGCAGGCTGCACTCGGGGGTCCTCTGAGACACCACCCTCACTCTGGTTACAAGTGTTATTGGGACTAACTCTAGACCATCCTGGTACCGATCTGCTCATTTCCCTTAATTACAGCCTAATGTGTGGGGATTGCGTCGAGGAAGGGTTCATTTGAAACTGGAGCTCCAAATGGTGAAATTTGATGGTCCCGGTATTATTCATACATGTATATTGGACTTATAGGGTACATATAGTAAAAGTTAATCCTATACTACCAGGACATGGCCTGGATTTTTGATTTTTTAATCTTAGATCCTTTTGTCTTAATTCTCACACTAAATTGGACCCTGAACAGAACCAATTCCAAAATCCTGCCATCAGAACATTGGGCAATTACTTTGCTGATATATCCGTGAGTTAATCGTTCAAACTACCGGCTTGCTAAAATGGTCTACGCCATGGACTATGGGCGGGTTTTAATGGGAAATAGACGATAGCTTTCTAAGCACATGTAGTAGAGCTTTAAATTTGACAAACCAGGAAACATGCGGTTTTAATACTATACAGACGATAATCATATTAAACACTTTAAACATAAAGGAAATATTGCTGCTCTGACACTTTAAGAGTCGGACTAGATCCGAGCCAGGACCAGTCCTATGGGCTTTTTTTTTTTTTTTTTTGAAACGGTTTTTATTCTATCCTGGTTTGTATGTCTCAGCCTTGCTGTTCTACCACAATTCAATGTGCCATACCCTTTGTCGCCATGATGCCTTCCTCATCATATGATGCAGCCCTATATTGAGTCTACTTGTCAGGGCAGCATTCATTGTGTGCACCGACATGCTTCCCCTTCAGGAGTGTACTCACCCCATACGATGTTCATGATGCATGAGTGCAGCACCGGCAAATTACTAACCAGGGCTGCATTCATGCAAACAAGAGCACATAGGATACTTATGCGCCATGCAGCCCTTAAAGGGTTAATAGTAGAAAACACCTCGCTGGCCTCTGTTTGACCCTCTCAGACGGTCTGCACTGAGATTATAATTCCAACTCAGGCCCCACGACCCCTCAGGGACTAGAGCAAGTCAGTTCATGTCCGACCCTCGGTTCAGCTCAGGTTTATACTTATGTGGGAGAATTAGGGGTGGTTATTTGTTACTAACGTGAGGGGGGGGGACTGGATTTGGGGGAGTGAGACTTTTTATAACCTCTTTCAGAAGGAGGGGGGGGGCTAAGATAAAAGGACACGTCTTGGGGCGGGCAGAAAATGTTTGGTGTGTCCGCATGAAATAAACCTCCAGCCCCCCAAACACACACACCCCCCCCCCCCCCCCACCTTGTTAAAAAAAAGACCAGTGCCTTGCCCGGGCCCAAGCCCAAGGTGGTTGCACGCTGGACTTTAAGTACTAGTATGTCTCAAGGGGGTGGGTCTACCTCACTTTAATATTCAGATATATGCATGGATCTAGCCTCTAATGGCATGTAGGGGGCGTGTTAAGCTTTTGGTGACAGGACGATACTTGAATTTGTATATACATGTACATTGTTCATCTTGCTGGATGGTCTGCAAGAGCCAAGACTCGGGCTTTTAAATGGTTACCGCCAATATATGTGTGCTATACCTCTTGTCGTCATGATGCATTCAGCATCAATTTATGCAGCACTATCAGGGCTAATTCATTTCATGCATCATGCCATTACCGCCCATATAGCTAACTCAGTCTAATTCTGAAAAGTATAGACTACCCCAGTGCACAGGATGTAAAAGTGAGCTGAATTCAGATGTCAAGTACCACATCCGTGTGGTAGTCTAGAGGCTGTGTGTACAGCGTATATTTGTAGAGGTTGAGGTCACTTTATTTGTTTGGCAGTCTGCATTCACATACACAGACGGGCTCTGCTGACAAAATACATTTTACATTCAAAATTCACATGTATATGTAGAGACTGTAGGGGGGTCGATGTCCTAAGATATGATGTACAAAACTATGCCCAATGGCCTAGAAGGGATGAATTCTACCCATCAACCACCGTACTATTAAAACGATAGGCTCTTTGGAGAGGTTGCACTCCATGCAGGTCCACAGAAAGTAGGAAATCGTTTAAATCTAGTCAATTTAATACAGCATAGGGGCAAGGGCATAATTCAGTACGAATATCTCAGAGGGAAAGTAGGAATTCCTATACCCCGTAAGAGTATTACTATTCATAGGAAAAGTGACATCTCTGAATTTACTCCTTTTTACCCTTCTCCAGCCCTGATTTATTTTACACAGTGTCAGTAAGATATACTTTTATATCATAGTTTGCACCATCATTATTTGATACCGCAAGTTCCCGAGCAGGGGCACCTTATAAGGCTTTAGGTTTGGGCCTGGTTTCCCGCAGAGCTGTAGTTAAATGTGCTGACAAGGCAGGAGTTGGGTTCTGCTTGAGTGACCTCACACCTTTACCTGGTCCATACCTGTGGCCACCCGCACCTGAGCCGACCTGGTACCGGTACAGGCTTAGCCGGGGGGGGCTAACTTGGAGGTCAACTTCTAGAACCCTTTTAATACCAACCTGGTCCTGGCTATCTGAAGACTGTGAAGTAGCCGTAGGCCTGCCTTTTCATGGCTCGATTCTTAATTACATGTACAGTTTTGAATTGTGTGGTTCTTGCTCTATGGTAATGGAACCATGTAGGCCTATCGATGTGAAGTTCATCAGTGCTTTATTTTTTAAGCAGAGCTGGGGGTTTAATAATAGTGTTGCAATATCTATTATCTAATCAATAGGCCTATCTTTTAGTATTTACAAGTTAAATGTATGCTAGCACGTAGGCAGTAAAATCTATGTCTCCTCTGTCATGGGATACTAGGGCCTATGGCTATGCCTATGCCAGGAAAATGCAATTATTTATGAGTTGTTGAGAAGTTCCAGTGTGGGTTTTTTTGGGTGACTCAGTAGTTGTTTAAATATTCTCTAGCGTGGGAGTGGCATCATGTGATCTTACACAGGGAGTCGTGCCACAATAATTGCACCATGATGTGGTGTGATTAGTCCATACCTATATAAACCCTTGTCTAATCTATGAGACAAGACCTTTTTATAGATCTACTAGGAAGTGGCCATTTAATTTATCATCATCAATTATAAATAGAGTTATAAAGCTCATCAAGAGGGAGGAAGTATCTACACTACTAATCCACACTAGGCCTAAAGCAAACTGATGGAGGGTACTACAGCTGGAGAAAAAAAACACACTTTTAAGGCCACTAAAAAGCTGAAAATTCAAGACAATTTGACAATTAACTAGATCTATTAAACCCTATTCTAATTAGCATTTAATAAGCATTTGAAGAGATTGTGACCAGATAAAAATGCCAGGTTTTGTCTAGGACTAGGGGTAGATCTAGTGCCTGTGATCTGGGTCGTCAAGGGAGGGAAGCCTGAACTTGTGACCTGGTAAATATGTGCACCATAGAGCGTGTCAAAGCCTCCCATTCATACAAATTCAACCTACTACAAACCCAGAAAACCCAGGTCCTGACGTCGCCTCCCCTCCCCCGCCCACCCAGCCTCTCTCCCCGCCCGCCCGCCGCCTCCCCGCCGCTCCTCCCTCCCCGAAGCCATCCGCCATCTTGCCAGTCAACAGAAAATACCTTCACGCAACCTCAACTCCATCGGCTAATTGTGGCGTAAATAATGGACATGTTGGCTTTAAACTTCCACAGGGGTTAGGTAAGGGGTCATTAAAGGGGCCGGTATCGGTGAATCAGAGTGTCAAGGTTTGGAATAAGAGAAATCGGCTGGTTTACGTGGCATGTTTTGGAAGAACTACGACTCGCTCAAGTCGCTGGTCACGGGATTTGGCAGGCGATACGTGCAGAAAAGATTCCCACTGTGACCAATTGAAGGGGTTATTATGGGTGTTAAACAAAAACGGTACTCACGAAAAAGATCAGGTTGAATGCAAAAAGCATATATTTCACGCATTTCATCCCTCCTTCAACCATTTTGGCGGTTTTCCTGGCGTAATCAGAGGAGAGAAATCCAAGAGTGATCCGAAGAGAGCTGGTGCGACTGGTGGAGTGGCGGCTGTTGGGCGCTGAATGATGTGCGCGCCCTGAAGCGGCATTCAGCAGAACTAACCCCGTCATCGACCATTTCCTGTCACGGCTATGGCAAGCCGTTTCATACATAAATTAAAGAAATTGTTGTAAATGTTTGGTATCTTTACAAAAAATAAAATTGATGCAGGACGGTACATGTAATCTGACCATATACCACAATATAGGCCTATTAATAGGCCTAACAAATGATTAAAACCAGTGACGTATATTGCTATGAACCTAATAGGGCCTACACTTTGATTTGGTAGGCCTTTTGCAAAATGCAAATGTCAAATTTTCATTTTTTTAAAGGACATTTTGATTTCGGCCAGCCTTCAAAATCTGACCAATGAATTGGCAGTAAAGAAAAGAGTATTTTTGTTTCAAGGCTATTTTATTCCAGATAGGCCTACAGGCCTAAGGGGCACATTGGGGATTAATTATCTGCAAGACATAGGCTATTCAAATGCGATATAGGAAAAATGTCAGAATTTTAACATGAGGCCTAAATACAATTGTAATGCCTGAACTAGATATATGCCTATACTATATATAAATTTGAGCCAAAGTCACCCCATTTCCAGCATAAGTTTGACCCACCATAAAATCAGTCAGGCGTCAAACCGAGGAGGGACCGGCGATCCTAGGCCTAGGCCCTATATAGCGGCCACTATTTGATCAGTTAAAGTGTCATTGTATAGCTACAACGTGGTGCTGCCTCGTAATATGTGGACAATACTTATAGGCTGTGGGGGGAGGGGCTTGGAGCTACCATAAACAGGAAGGCAGACAGAATGCGGCCCTGTGCACCCCATCAAACCAACTACACACCTTTGAATGTAGTGAGACGTGACAGGACTATTTTCTGTTGTGATAACCTCTGGATACACAGGTGTACAATGCGGTACAATGTGACTGGATAGGGCCAAATTTAAAAAAAGGTGTGTTTCAGGTTACCCGACCCTACCTAGCAAAACAGGGCCGACCCTAGATATTTTTATGCAATTTTGAAAAAAATATTCATATTCATTTTGGGGCTATTTAATGGTCGATCTGATAGTTGACGAGTTGAGGTGGTCGTCGGCGAGTCGGCATTGAAGTTCGTGAGTCGATTTCTAGGTACTTTTCAGGCAAAGTAAAAAAAAAATGTAAAAAGAAGAATCCCACCTACCTACCCTAGATTTTCAGACCATGTAACCTGAAACACACCTTTTATTTCTTTAGGCCTAGGTCGAGTTAGATAGACATAATTGTTCTATTCATATGGGAGGGGTGGTGGGCAAACAAACCACCGGACTGTGACCCCCAGGTATATGCACCATGAGTCAGTTATGCATCATAAAAAAAAGCCATATGGGTTCTAAAGGAGGATGTACTGTCATATACATGGCACATATGTTTTGTACATGTACAACGAAAGCTGCATATATAAAATACAACACACAGGCAATTAAAAATAAACATTTTTAGTAATTATCCTGGTGTATGGCTATCATGGTTCAGTTACCTAACCACATGTAGCCCACACTGTGACGTTGCAGACCTCTATAATTATGTAACTCGACCTATAGGGGAGATCATGAGTTTCCTAGTTGGCCTGCGCCTACATATAAGTAGGTATAGACTGCATGGCTCTACAAAGAGGCCAGGTGCATACTTACAAGAAATGGAGTGGTCATTATTTAACAGTGGCCGGGGTCCTTGTGTCTCCCCTCCCCCCTAAAAAAAAAGAAGTAAAAACTAACACATAAAAAGGGCAGATTTCAGATATAACGTATATTATAAGGCATAGTACATGTATGGGATAGTATTTGCCTCATTTAGGACACACTTGGTTCTTTATGTATGATACAACTAACTGATTCATAAATAGAAGCAATCACGTTTTTGAAACCTTCCCTATAGTATTGTGTAACAACTCACACCCCTGTATTCAACTACACAGCTTTGAATGTAGTGAGATGTGACGAGGTATTTATAGGTGTCAACCAACCCTCCCGCCAATGCCACCAGTCTCAGTGCATGGTTCAAAGTCAAGGAGGTACATAGGCCTACTTGTTCACATTCACCGCTGCTGCTGCCTCTGGGACTCGAATCCACCAGAGACAGCAGTCCGACTTCCTGAGGGTTAGACCCAAAGGGCCACGTCCTAAGGTTGAGTCATTTATTACTAGCTATTTTGGAAGTCTAGCAAGTGACCATATTTTAACAACAGTGGAGGGGGGGCAGGATTTCGAGTTTTACAGTAAAAATAGAAATGTCTGCCTCTAGGGAGTGTTCATGTATTAGTTAAAGGACGGGGTGGTGGGTTGGGGGGGGGGGCGATTCAACCTCTATTGAGGGGGGAGGTGTAAAGAAATTCTGGGTGGTTCCCCCCTGCTACCCCCCTCCAAAAAAAAGAAGAGAAAAAGAGAGAAAAAAAAGCAACATACCCCCTCCCCCACCCCACTTGTTAAATCATGACCACTCCCTAATTGAATGCTGCCTGAGGAGTAGGGGAAGTGGCACACAGAGGTCACTTCAAACCACCTAATCAGGCCAATTTTACATACAGATTTTGTGGGCGGGATCTACCATGCTGTGGGCGGGATCTACTATGTAAAATAGGGTCAAAGGTAGCCTAAAACGGCCAGCAATGGCGGGTAAACCCACGTATACACTGTCCCTTTAACAAGAGGATAAAATGTATCCACTCTCAATCTGGAAGACGCTAGACTGAAATTGCTATTTTGAAAACCATAGGCCTATGTGGGGGTATAGATGGCGGGTCCCCATGTCGCATGTCGATTTTAAGAAAAGGCCATGTCGCCATGTCGAATTTAGGGGTAGGCCTAGGTTATACCCTCATATATGTCTGTATAGTCTACCAGGGTGTTGGAAGCAACTTGACTTTGGTGGGGCCACAGTGGAACCGAACAGAGTTCAGAAGGACGCGCAGACTCTGCACATCAAAAGCAGCCGCGCGGGTTAAAAAAACTTGTAGGTGGTCTGTGGGCATGGCATGAACAAAACTTCACATAATTACATCCATTTTAAGCTCAATTCGTGGCTATTTCTTTAAATAACAATACAGGAATGAATATAATTCATTAGCATTTCCAAAAAAAAAATATTCGGGAAGGGAGGCAAAAGATGCCCCCAACCCCATGACAAGGATTGGGGGGGGGGGGTCTTGAATTAGCGCCTGTCTTGTATAAGCAACAGGGGAAACAACCATGCCAAATGGAAGAGCCTCGGGGGCATTATCCCATGCCCAATGTGCCATTATACGCCCACCTGCCTATCCACCAGTCAAGCATGCTGCTTAGTTAAAGCCCGTGTCGACCAGGCACAATGTATAACATATACATGGAGCACATTGTAGGCATACTGTAGGATACACAGACATGGGTGGAGATATGGGAGTGGGATTGTATACATTGTAGGGAGTGTATATATAGTGCTGAATCATTCATGTGCTAAATGGCAGGGGTAAATGCAGACTATTCAGGTACTCCACCCACAACTAGATCTCCATACACTGCAGCCCCTATAGGCTACAATAATATCCATATACATTGTGTGTGTATATGTTTGTGTGTGTGTATATATATATATATATATATATATATATATATATATATATATATATATATATATATATATATATATATATAATAATGTGCGACGTCATTTGTCGCCATGCGTGATGCATGGATGTAGCACTGGCGAGTTTCGCCAGTGCATGCATTCATACACCATGCCGACCCTTTGGGTCCTTTGAGTGAAAGCACTATGCACCCCTTAAAGAGACACTGACATGATATTCTAGCTATCTGTATTTGATCTACACAAACACACAATAAGAGTACCCGTATATATAGCCTAGAGCAGATCATTGTAACTAATGTACACACACCAGCTCGCCTTTCATCTAGTGCGTGTTTTTTTTTAATTCTTTTCATTTTATGTATTAGGTCCTCATTAAGGTACAGAATCATCTTCCACGACCAATTTCTGTAAACCTGTATATGTTGCATATTTACTTAAATTGTATCAATGATATGATATGATTTTAGTTGGCCAGAGACAAATAAATATGTCATAAGGCTTATTGTCCAGACAGGAGTACCATATATAAGTAAATCAGGTGTATTTGTAATTGTATATCTAGAAGGGCTACTGGGAAAAATTAGATTAATATTATAGATGGGGGAAAAAGATCCAGCACCCAAAAAGTAATAGAATTATGATAATTCCTGATTCATTCCGAAGTCACCTATATTAGTCGTGTAGATACCATTTTTTATCTAAGCTGCAGGGGTGTTTAATACTAATAGGTTCAGCACACAATGGGCGTGCAGCTTATACACGAGTTTTTAGATGTATACTACATACCGTGAAACCTAGCGTAAAGCCGCATCCCCTTTTTATGCCGATCCTATAAGCTGCACTGGCCATCTGATTATGATGACTTTTGTACTGTACTATAGGAGCAAAAACTCGCTTATAAGCCGCACCCTGACCATGGGCTGATCCTATAAACCGCACCGCTGATCTGATTCGCGTACCAATGCGCCAAGAAAGGGTGACTTTTCCAAAAAAAGTTGTGTTTACGTTAGTTTAAGCAGAATCCACATAACAAAGTCTATAAAGGCTGTATTTGCAAACATCTCAGGGGCTGTCCATAAAGTATGTCACACCCGAGGGGGTGGGGGGGGGTCCTTTTTTTGTGTGACGAAGTGTGACATGGGGGTGGGGGGGGGGGGGTCTATGGACTTGTGTGACGTCACACTTTCAGAATTTTGTTAAAAATATAATAAATGCTGTGTAAATTAGGGACATCTCCAAGTTAAATACATGTTGGTGGTTGTAGCAGATCTACAACTCCACCTTTCACTTCACACAAGTCAAAACCTCAGGTATGACAAAATTATCAACTGTGTGATCGATCCATTTATTTTTTGCAAACTTGGCTGCACATTTGATAGTCACTTATACCCCAATTTAACAGGGGCGCTCTGCGGATGCCTTCTCAAGCAAGGGCCATGGATCCAGAGCTAGGAAAGAAAGACTTTCCACATACTGGAAAGTTTTAGACCAAAGTTTTGTCACAGACCATGATAGATAATCACCAAGTGGTTACAGAGTATAAAGAAGATGTAAAAAAAATACCAGCAAGCAACACATATGAGGGAAAGCCATTATTTCCTACTGATTGTAAAAACGTTGCTCTAATCCAAGGAACTCTTATATTGACAGGGACAGGTTCTTACCGGACCATTTGCTTTGGTCCACTATGGCCAACGATGGCCTGCCTGTGAAACTAGATGGGTCAGGGAACTAGCTCTCAGTATTTGTTGACCTTGCACCCAGCCAAGATCTCCAGACATTACCCAAAAGGTCTGCCCCATTACTTTGCATATCCTAGTGTACAGGATGAGACATCTAAATTAATCAAGGAATGTGGATTATACATAACATCCATTAAGTCAGTCACTTGACATCTGAAGACATCTGGCGAAAGGAAGAATAAAGGAGAGAAATCTAAACAAGGTTCTTCCAGCATTACCTACAGTTTGCATCTAGTATGTATCCGTCCAGTACGTAAGCAACAATGTAAACTCGTGTATCCAGAACATGAACCATGAAGATCTGGTGCGGATAGAGCATGAGTATTTGTTTCGACACAAGTTTGGATCCAGAAGGGAGGGGGGACTCGGGGGGGGGGCAGCCTTGTATGCTCCAGCCTCAGGGTAACGGGCGCGCCCACACTGGGCCTGGTCGCAGATGGAAGGTTGGGCTTAGTTCCCAAAAATGGGTGCACTCACCAAGCGCAATTTGGTAACATTCTATGGGATAGCTGAGTAACGATTGGCGAGTGTTAATGTGGCTTTCTCGCCTCCTATGCAAGAGAGTGCCAGCTCGAACGATTTGTAGCACTGACCCCAGACTAAGTAATTCCTCAGTCGGGCACGCTGAGACTGGTGGCATCCCCCCTTTTTGCTCTAGATTTTAATGTAAATTGGTCCAATGCCATCAGTACATTGCCTATATTACGCTCAGTTCATTGCCTATATCACACCCCCTTCTTCTCAAATTCCTGAATCCAGCCCTGCCACAGGTCTTCCAACACAAAAGGAGTCAGAGGATAGCAGTGACAGACCTGTTATTCCTGTGAATACTGTCAAGAATCCATAGATCGAGGATACCTCAGCCACAAAGATCTAGGGTGCCATGGCTATCAGTGTGAACACAATACTGCCAATTTGAACAGTTGTAATTAAAGGGGTCTAGTCAATAAAGTCTATTAACATTGGCTCTAAAGATTTGACTGATGTCATACCGTAACACATTTCAATACATTGTAACAACTTACTCTAATAAACCTTATAAACAAATACTGGATTGAGATTATGCATGTATGCTCTTTTATGAGACTAGAGTGATCAATACGTAACTATGTGCAGACGGAGGGGGGGGGGGGGTTGTCAGCAAATTTGTGACATACTTTCCTGGGGGGTGTCGGAAGAAGTGTGACAAAGTGTGACATGGGGGTGGGGGGGTGTTCAAAATGGCCCAAAAAAGCGTGACATACTTTATGGACGGCCCCTCATATCAGGAGATTCACAGGACGCTTAGCTTTCAGATAGTACATATTAAAATGCAGGAATTTGAGGTTATATTCATGTGTTTGTTGGTCAGACTTCAGAAATGTTCAAAAACTTTATCAGCAACTTTTCTGAAAAGTCATCCTTTCTTGCTGCATTGGTCTATAGCCGTACGCAAGGTTTTACGGTAATCAGACCCCTGGTGGGGCGTATCAGACCGGCCCGAAATCCAGGTGCGGCTAATTCGTGAGTTAGGCTTGTATGTGAGGTTTTACAGTATCTATTAAAATAGAGCATGTGCATACTTCTCAAAATGTGAACACCCACCAAAATGAGTAGTTCTTACTAGAATTTGGCCCAAAGTATACCCAAGATTAGAAAGTGATTTACTGATGGAGTGAGTATGTACTTGAGTGTCTATACACACCAGATTACCACCTACTAGTGTTAGTGTAGCTGTTAATCTGTGAGTACTTGAGATAAGAGATACCTCAGGTACCTGTTATCTCAGCCAGGTGCTTGACGTGATCCGCTGTAGGTATATACATGAGGCTCTTATCATACCAGGGCCAAAGGAAAAGTTGGTTTCTGGTAACATGGTCTGACAATCCAGGTCTGTATGGACGCTTTTTTATTTATTTTTTAGCTGATTTTTCTTTTCTTTTCGACATTTTTAGGGACCTGTTCTAGAGTTATCGCTCTAGAATCCCTATTAAGTGTCCGTTTCAAACCATAAAAACTGGGATGTAGTAGAAAAGGAAAGAATAAGAAAAAAGAAAAATATGGGACCCAAGCAAGCCTCACCAGTTCAGTATAGTGAGGGGCAGCATTTGGGAGGCATTCATAAACTGATGACCCACTAAACACAATCGTACATAGCAGTCTGTGACGTGTCACTGGCTGTTTAATTAAATCAAATTAAGAAAGTCGCCCTTATCTAAAAGCAGGGTGGGGCTTGAGTTCCACACCGCCGCAAGAAATCCCCCTCTCAGTTGAACTACACTGAAAAAGTAAACTTGTCTCCAGACTCGTCTAAGTGACTATCATAAAATAAATGAGTCAAAAGTTGTCTAACCTATCAGGTTACCATCCCACAAATAGAATATGGAGCTGGTAAATGTTGGGTTTTGGGCTGGCATATGCCAAGTGGGTCTTCTATCTCCAGCTAAAAGACCCACTTCCTTGTCACTTAGACAAGTTTTTGACTGGTTTATTTTATGATTGTCACTTTGAAGAGTCTGGAGACAAGTTTATTTTTTGAGTGTACACTGTAACGCACTGGCATTTTGACTGAAAATCGAGGAATGAAGAAGAGTCAATTTATTTTTGTCCTCTCCATTGTTGCTCTCCCTTACATATTCTAACTCTGTCTATTATAGGTTCTATGGTTAACAAATGAGTTACCGTATCGTCGCATATAGGTGTCCGAGCAGCTATTGTTTTGGACAACCCTATACACCCGGCTCCTAATCAAATCAGGCAGCTATTCAAGGCCCGGCAGCTATTGTTGTAGGGTCATTTAACCCCCCCTCCCCCCTCCAAGAAAAAAGGAGAAAATTGCTTCCAACTGACCACCCCAAAGACCTCTTAATAACAAAACCAACTTGCATTAGTGGCCATTGTCATATCAAGCTTATATCTGGTGTATAGGAAGCATACTAATTGATCAAAGATATGTAATTATAAAGCAAACACCACCTACACTCCAATGTATACAAGACAAAAATCTGTGAAAATGATGCATCAAATGAGACCCCCGGCACCTATTCAAGGCCCGGCACTTATTGATTTCAAAGCCCTATTATCCCCGGCTCCTATTCAAGGGAGGCACCTATTCAAAACCCGGCACCTATATGCGACGATACGGCAATCGTTATGGTCGACAGCAACACATCAATTTACCTTTCCGGAAAATGCTATGAAACATCCCTTTCTATATTTGTCCCAATAACATATACTGCTCACAAGCAACAGATGTTGCAGTCTGAGTCTGCGTGCTATTGTGAATACTAATGTAATGTATACATGTATGTACACATGTACATACGCATATTATATGCATATCCACATTCATTAATTTCACATAATATGCATGTCTGCATGATGGAACCATTGAAGCTTTTACTTTAAAAAAAGAAAAGGTTTATTGACCACAAATCATGTAAAGGTAGAACACGTTCTTCCGTTGAGGTCAGTAGAAATATATACACATATAATACAGAGTAGATTTCTCCACTATCAGAAAGTTCTTTGTTGGTAATTCCATTGGGTACATGTACGAGCAACGTGCAGTATTTAAAATCGGAATCGCTATTTTACTATTAATGGTTCTCCCTCTCCACTCACAGTCACATGCCACTCATCATTTCACTAGAACAGTGTACAGGTGTACTGGAGAAATACACGTAGATGGAAATGTCGCGTTCATTTTATTATTCACAATAGCTAGATTGTACATATACAGTGCACCCACAGCACACAGTATAGAAGCTTGACCCCTATAGACCACCCGCTGAGAAATTAACTCAATCATGCGGGACGAAATTAGATAAAAAAGGTCTTTGGGCAGCTAATCTATCAAGTCAAGGAAGACACAGTGAGGCGGCTTCCATAAAGTATCATACCCGGTATATGTACACACGAAGGCGTATTCTCTGAAAATATTTGCGTACATTAACCCTTTATTTTAATGTGTACAAGAACTTTAGGGGGCTGGGGGGGGGGGGGGGCAATTTCTGGAGAAAATGTGCTAATATACTTTATGGAAACCTCCTCAGTTACACCTCGGAGGTTTTACAGCAAATACTACAGCTCCAAGGAGGTTTTCCATCACATAACCTCCTCTTCTAGAAAATGCTCCATTAATTCATTGGCAGCATTTTTTTGTCGCCATGATGCATGGATACAGCACTGGTGAGTAATTCGCCAGTGTTGCATCATACTGGCCCAATTCATGTGTTGATACATGCAGCACTGAATCATCTGCACGATGGACTCATGCAGCTCTAGAACAATTACATCAAATTGGAAAAAAACCCACAAAAAACAACAACTGTCGAGTTGCGACTTGATGGCTCATTATGTCACAAATGATCATGAACCTGGGGCATCACGCTGTCCGTAAAGGGTTAACGCCACTAAGGTGTACTAGACTGGGTGGGTGCAGGTAGTGGGATGGAGCTGGGTCCATGCATCACGCTGTCCTTAAAGGGTTCACACTATACCATGTACCAGGCGGGTAGGGGTAGGTACAGGTGGTGGGGTGGGGCTGGGTCTATGGTCTATGGGTAGTCTGATTAACATGTCACCAAACTAATGACGGATCACCCTCTGTCTCATCAACATATAGTATTATATACTGTGGTCATACTTTATTTCGCTGGGTATATATTTTCGCTATATTCACGGAAATGAAAAATCCGCGAAATTCTTATATGCTACAGTATGGAATAAATACCCGTGAATTAGTCTTTTTTGCCACCTCAGCGAAAATTTACACCCGTGAATATAAGTACTTTCACAGTATAAGGCCAAAAAAAGAAAAAAAATGACCCAAAAAAGGGTAAAAATACGAAATTTTCTACAAAAATGCATAAAAAACGTAGGGTCAGCCCTATTTAGATAGGGTCGGTGGGGTGACATGAAAGAAACCTTTTTTTTTGGCCCAAGGTAGGTGTAGGCATGTCACAAGACCAGAAAAAACGGTGTGCAGACCTAGGTAGCTCGGTTAAAATAAAGCGGACAATACTTTTTATGACATTTTACAGATACTTCACAATTTGTGGATATAAAAAGAAGACTCCAAACAGGCTTAAGACACTTGCTGGTGTGACCAAAAACGGCGCCTTCGGTGAGGGGGGCGGGGGCGTGACATGTTCTACGCGCTCTCGAGGGGGGGGGGCGTAACATGTTTTCGTTCATCCCCCCCTGTAATTAATAAATGAACACTCCCTTGTTACAAGGGGGGGGGGCTTGGTGGATTTTCCCATTTTAAGCTGGATTTTTTTCCCTCTCACCCACCCACTTCCCTCGTCTTTTTTAACTGTCTCTTCTTTTTTTAAGGCCACTATTCTGTAGTCTATAATAGCAGGGCGCTGTTCTGTAGGCGATCGTGGCACCCTGTTCCAGCTCCCCTGTCCGGTCCCCTGTCCTTCTCTGGTCGGCCTTCTTGTGAATGTTAGCGCGGGAGACGCCACCGGATAACGCACCAGCCATACCCTGGCGGTATCATTGCAGACAACTTTTGCAGGTTGTTTACATCCGGTGATGGCGAAGCGGGGCCAAGAAACTTCGTATTTTGTCAATAAATTAAAACGTGCTGTCCAGGATGGGGATGTCTCTACAGCGAAACGACTCATCAAAGGAGGCATCGACATAAACACAACCGTTTGGGTCAGTTTGAAGTATTGTCTTGACAGCATCAGTGTGTGCACATTGGTCTGAGCGATAATATGGAAGTTGTAATGCTAAACACCCATAGACACTATTCACTCATTCATTAGCCTGATTTAGGGAGTGATCATTTTTTTATCAACGGGGGTGGGGGGGTTGTTGGTTTGAGGGGGGGGGGGGGGAATTTGGACCCCTTGACCGGGGGGGGGGGGTGTAAAAAAATTGGCTCAAAGCATCTCTCCCTCGGGTCCCGCACTCCCTGTGTTTCACTGCCACTGAGACAGTCGCTTTTTATTTCATGTGGAGAAACAACCTTATCACATCTTTTACACCTGAAAGACCTGTTTAGCCATGTGTAGGGTCTTCCACATGTCATATATCTACTGAATTGTGATGATTTGTGATATTTATTATTTATTATTTCATGGTGGACTAAAACAATGCGTTTCAAGCCTTGAATCAATAGCTGAGATATGATAATATTGTTAAATGTACCGGTATTTCTGATCTTTTCCTCCATGCCGACATTTTGGGCTGTTTTTTTTTCTCCCAAAAAAACGGAAAAAAACACCAATGCGGCCCTTTTTAAAGGATGCTCACAGTATCCACAAAGTTGATACGGTACTCTTTTTTATGTGGCCTAATTTTTAATAAAAAGTATGATAAAAACGCCTTATTATTATAATTATTTTCCCCACTTTTGAAGATGAATGAACTCTTGACTACCAAGATATGAATTTTGATCAGGAAAAGTACATATCTTAAAAGAAAAAGAAGCCTCATTCGTTATATTTTTCAGTCCATAGTGATGAGAAACCCTTTTTTTGGGGTGGCCTTGATTAAAATAACATTTCATGTTTGGCAGTACGATGTGAGCCTGCTACAAGAAGCTGTCTCTCACTCTAACGCCGACATGGTCCGGATGCTACTGGCCGCTAACGCTGACGTCAACGCCACCAACAAGGTATTAAACAGTGTTTTTGACCCAGGGAACCCTGGGCCTCTGGGAGACGGTTTTGGCCGAAAAACACTGCTTTGCTGGCATGTTTTCAACCGCCTGGCATTTTATTATTATTGCATGCAGAGTATATCTAATTGCATCACAATATACTTTCAGATCATGCCTCTCGCCTGCCATGTAAAAACAAAGAGAAATAAACAAAACTAGTTGAAAAAATCGGAGAAAATGTGTCACTTTTACCTCAAATCCTCCCTCTGTGTGAACTAGTGCTAAGGTATAGGACAGTGACCTTGAATCCACCCTTTAAAAGAGTCACGTTCACACAGACACCCATAGAGCTTAGTGTTGAAGGGAAGGTGAGATCAAAATATGAGACGCTTTTGAAGAGGTATGGGGACCAGGTGATCTGTAAAGGTCAACATGGCTACATGGCTATAATAGTTACATGGCTATAACTCCGCTCCTACTAGGTCTATCTGAAAAATTCTTTCACTGCTGGAAAGCTGAGGTCATGGCCGGCCATTGTGGCTGATGTCTGATGGCCTCACATCGACCATTATGATTCCACATCGGCAAAAGCCGATGTGCCGATGTCATTTCGACAACACTGCTGCTATGGGCTGTTATATCCATCCTTCTATTGATGATCGCCAAGCACTGGGGGTTGGGGGATGGGAGATGGGACCTTTGATGGGACCTTGGTTGGGACCTTGGTTGGGACTTTGGAAGGGACTTAATTTTATTTCTGACACTGTGCCAATCAGTCCCTCTTTCCCCATAAACCCTGAGTCACCCTATGATGTTAGTCACTCTTCCTCTTTGATTAAAAATGTGTCCTGAAATCATGGTTTATTTTATTATTTTTTTTTTTTTTGAATTGTTTATTCATAACATCAGTTTGATTTTCAGTTACAAATGTTTTTTGTGATGGTACATTATATTCATTTCAGCTTCAGTATGCACTGGATGTGACCTTTGGCATTCATGACGTTCTGTACAATATATATACATGGATTATTTACAAGAATGGTTTACATTTAATGGTTATCACAGGTTTCTCGATGAGCAGAGAAATTAAAGAGAATATATACATCAATATGGTTTTTACAAAGGATCATTATGTTCATGCAATCAGTGCTTCACAATAAAGTCATATGCTAAACCTTTAGGCTTGTCTGTTTCTCTGGAAGAATAGTTTTCGTTGCCTCTTCATGTCATTATTGTACAGTTTCTTTGTGGCTGTCTTAAAGGCTAGTTTAGTATTAACATTCTGGGTTTCAGTCGGGAGTTTGTCCCATAGCATTATAACTCTATTGTAGGGGGACTTAGCACCCATAGCAGATCTGGGTCTCCTTGTTGGAAACACAAACCTCCCATCAGACCTAGTGTTTCTAGCTTTCACCACAGGAGTTACTTTCTTCCTTTTCCTATACATCATAGCCACAAGAAGTTCTTTCCTCCTGTTGTGGAGCATGGGAACCTCACATTTACAATGCAGCTCCTCTATGCTTATGTCCCTTATTCTTTTCTTGAGGCAAATCCTTAAAGCTTGGTTTTGCAAACCTTGCAACCTTTTAGTGGGATCTCTGCGAGCTGACTCAGGGAGGAAGCAGCAATAGTCTGCAACTGGGAGTATTGTTTGCTTATACACTAATATTGCAGTATACTCTGGGACCTCAGGTCTCAGTCTACCCAGTTTGAAAACTCTGTTACCCATTTTTGACATAGTGGTATTGACATACTTAGAGAGGGTAAGATCCATGTCTAGATCAACCCCTAGATATTGATAATGATCAACCTCCGCCAATTGAACACCATTTATGTTGAGCTTCAAGTCTTGGATTTTTTTCCTATAGTTCACAGAGGTAAACCACAAGGTTTGGGTCTTATTTTCATTTATGGTCATCGAGTTGGTATTACTCCACATGCTAACTTTGTCTAGGTCAGTCTGCATACAAGTGACAGCTAGTCTGGGATTTTTATGAGAGCAGTACAGGATTATGTCATCTGCATACATAGCTATCTTGGAGTGAACTATCTTACTGGGCAGATCATTTATAAAGTAGATGAATAACTTAGGGCCCAGCACAGAGCCCTGTGGTACCCCAAAACTCACACTTCTAGCATCAGATATTTCCCTGGAAACCTTAGTGGCTTGCTCCCGGTTTGAGAGATAGCTTTGTAGCCAATTTAGAAATTTACTGTGAAGGCCTAGAGTACTTAGTTTTCTTAGCAAAATTCCATGGTGGACACTGTCGAACGCCTTTTTCATATCGATGAAGGTTGCGACAGTTGCTTGGCCCATATCTCTGAATTTGAAAAGGTCATTTACAAGGTCAAAGACAGCCTCCCCTGTGCTAAGCTCTCTACGGTACCCATACTGTGCCGGGGACAGTATGCCTTCTCTTTCCATAAAATCATATAGATAATTATGTGCAAGTTTTTCTTGTAGTTTCCCAATCACGGGCAGTATGCTTATGGGCCTTAAGTTAGTGACTTTGCTTGGGTCACCTGGTTTGGGGAGGGGGGTAACTACTGCTTTCTTCCAGCTTTTGGGGAATGTACTACTAGAGAAAGATACACTCAACATATGTGTAAGTTGATCCGTTATACAGTTGAGGGCATCTTTGACAACTTGACTACTCATATGCAACAGACCAGAGGGTTTGTTCACATTTATACCAGCCACTAGTTTTTTCACATCAATGTTATTAACCGCTATTTCCTCAGACTTTTCTTCATAGGAAGTGAAGTCTGGGGGAATGTACACAGTGCTTGCTCTGTCGAGCCCATTTGTGACTTTTGTTTCAAACAACTCAGCACCAATGTCAGCGAAGTAGTTATTTATATAATTGGCAGTGTCTTCTTCCAGTACTGGTTGACCCGTGAGATTGTCATTTAGTCTAAAGCTGTGACAGGATGGTTTTGAATTGAATAGCTCATTTATTGATTTCCAAAACTTATTGGGATCTTTGCAATGCTCGTCCAATTTGTCAGCTACTAATTGTGCCTTCGCAGCCTTAACCTTCAGTGATATACTGTCTCTTAATGCTTTTGCATTTTCAAAATGGACTATATTCCCTGTCTCCTGAAACTGAATAACAGCCTCACGCCTCTGATGAATCAGGTCTAAAATTTCATTATTGAACCATGCTTTGCCATAGTCTCTGAAGGTGAATTCTCTTACTGGACAGCAGCTATCAAGATAACATTCAATTTTTTCTAGTATAAAATTTCACATTTCCTCAGCGGTATCAAGGTCATAGAATGCCTCCCAGTCAAGAGTAATAAGAGTGTCTTCTAAATCTGTCTTACAATATTTCTTATATGTTCTACCCTTGACCTTTTTTGCTACATATGTTTCCTTCGCCTTTTTCCTAATACAGAACACTGGCAGGTGGTCACTGACCAGTTGCGGGTGGACTCCAGCTGTTAGAATATGAGGAGAGTCTGTCAGGATATTATCAATTGTTGTGCCACCAGTTGGATTCAGTCTGGTTACCTTATCAATTAGGGGGGACCATCCAAAATCTCTGCACAAAGCATTTATCTTCTAGAAACTTTTGGAGTTTGTTTTCCTGAAGTCAATATTAAAGTCACCAGGGATGAAAGTCTCTCCATCAGCAAACTCTCCAACATTTCTAAGCTGTTAACAAAAATCATCTACACTGGCGCTTGGCGGTCTATATACTGAACATACCAATAGTCTTTTGTTGTTTGGTTTGCTAACATTTACCGCTAGGCATTCAATTTTGTCTGAGTTCATACAAAGGTTCTTATTTACACTAGTATATGGAGCAAGGTCATTCGTAACATAGCAGGCAACACCACCACCTTTCTTTGTTAACCTGTCTTGTCTGTAGCAGTATCGACCCTGCCAATGGGTTAAAGAGTCATCATATTTCTTGGTCAACCAAGTTTCTGATAAGGTGACAATGTCCCAATCATGCATCATACTGAATATTTCATCTTTTTTCTTGAAAAGGCTTCTACAGTTAAGGTGGGTTAAGCCCACACCTCTTGCGGTTTTTACAAGCTTGGACATTTATACAATATTAACAACACACAAAAAAGCTGTGTATCACAAGAAAAGTAGAATATAGAACAGGAACAATTTTACAGTTTGTCTTTCCTCCGGAATCGTCAGAGAGAAGGCGTATAACTCGTGGTATGCAACTCAGTTAGTTTAGGGTTGCAGGACGGGCCGTGATATATATATACAGAGTTCAAGTGGTGTATTTTAAGAAATACAGTGGTATCAAACGCGTATTAAGAACACTTATTTGATAGGATTGAAATTAATTTCTGGAGTTGAGCGAACACTTCTTTCTTTTGAAACCATATATACATCTTGTTCTCCCTCGGGAGTAGGGAGGTAGTGCCAGTCTTGTGTTACTACATAAGGTAGAGAGAGAGTTTTGTGTAGAGAAAAGTTAGAGGAAGATAATATAGTTTGACGTGTCATATATCTCTCTATTTTCTGCTGGAGTATTCCT
This sequence comes from Harmothoe impar, assembly GCA_947462335.1. Lineage (NCBI taxonomy): Eukaryota > Metazoa > Annelida > Polychaeta > Phyllodocida > Polynoidae > Harmothoe > Harmothoe impar. The sequence goes on from OX381719.1 coordinate 20,593,898, forward strand.
GGTATTCAGCAGTATGGGGATTTTTAGAAATTGGAACTTTGGTCTCTGTCTCAGTTATAAGAAGGGTATGAAAGGTCCCAAATGTTTAGTTCATGTTAGACATGATCCTGCATATAACAGGGAGAGTCATTCTTGTGTCTTTTTACAGTCATATTAGAGAACAACTAAGGTGACACATTATATACAAAAAAAGGGGGGGGGGCATTCTCATAGAGTATGTCCCATCCTGCAGGGGAAGGTGGGTTCTCCTACAGTATCCCGAGACATTCTCATAGAGTATGCCTGTGGGGGGGGGGGGGGGGGGTTAGCATAACATTCTCATAGAGTATGTTACTAAGCTAGCATTCTCATAGAGTATGCTCCAGGTGTGGCGGACATTCTCATGGAGTACGTCCTTCAATTTAGACTTCCTAAAATAAGAAAAATAAAAAATTGGAAACAGCATTCTCATAGAGTATGCATCTAGGTGGACATTCTCATAGAGTATGCTCAGCTAGTGGGGGGGACATTCTCATGGAGTACGTCCTTAAATTTAGATTTAGATTTAAAAAAATAAAAATAAAATAAAATTGGAAACAGCATTCTCATAGAGTATGCGTCCAGGTGGGCATTCTCATAGAGTATGCTCAACTAGTGGGGGGGGGGACATTCTCATGGAGTATGTCTAAAAGATAAAAGAGTTAGGAGCAGCATTCTCACTGAGTATGCTGCATGGTTGGTGCTTTGCCACAAGTCTCATAACAATTTTGGACTTATTGTGGCGCTTGATTTAGGAAAGTAGTCTGGAGGTTGCCAAATAATCTTCCTACATATACAGCTACTGCTTCATTCAGTTCAGTGGAGGGATGGCACCCGTCACTCGTTCTGTTGTAGGCATGTGACCTATTTTTCTGCTTACATTTGGTGAGGTTCTTGTGCACCAGACTGTCTATCCTCATGTTGGGTACTCCTCTCTCTTTGTTGAGGTGGTGAATTCTGGCATTTATATTCCATGCAGCAGCGTTTAATGCATCTTGTCTTTTGTTTTTTTTCTGTTGTGACTCCATTGTATGTGTGTAGTTCTATCCCGTAGAACCCAGCAATAACCGTGATACATGCCGGGTTCAATAGTTTAATTCTGCTGAGTTGCGTTCTGAAGATCTGCAGTACCTCATTTTCTAGGTCAGGCACTTTAGTGTCCTCTTCCTCAAAAAGGAGATCCCCATCCTCCATCCCTACTAGAGCACATGCTCCAGTCATAATGACTACAGAGTCAATTCTTTCCCCCGTCAGTACTTTGTGGAGGATTGGGTATATTTCATGAGTTTTTAGACCAAAAGCTGAGTATATAATATAGGGGGTAGTTACTCTTTCCTTGAGCTCCTGATGTAGTGTTTCAACCCTGGCGTCACCGACTATTAATGTAACTGGTTTGTCTATGCAAAAATTTCCATGTCTGACTTCTATTGTGTCTTTGTTTATCTGGGGAAAGTCTACATAGAGGCCGTACTGTAGAGCTGGCCTTTCATCCATTTTCTTGTAATTGGTGCCTGACAGGGGATAAGAGAAGAAGGTCTGGAATATTTATTTGTGTATAAACTCTACACAGGAGTCTGTTTTATCTCACCAATATGTAGATTCACCTCTCTCTGAAGTGGTGTGCTGGGATCTGGCGTGTGGCTTACTTTGTTGGTCTCTTGGTGGGTGTGGGTGTCTAGGGCATTCCTCTCAGTGTGTTGAGTTGCTTCGTCCCCTGTACCGATATCTGTACCTATCTTTGGCCTAACTGCAGTACTGTTGACGCCTTCTTTATCCCGTTGGTAGCGGTCCCAGGGCCTGCTTGTTGCTATGGCAGTGAACTGAAAAGGAGTGGTAGAGGTACTGTTATTGTCAATGTTAATGGTGTTCAACATGGGTGTCATGGTGACCCCCGTGGCTGCTGGACTAATAATTTCTAGGTTGGCAGCCTGACTAAAGAGAGTCGTGTCAGGTTTGGGGAGATGTTCCTTGTTCACTACCTTTTTCGATTGTTCTATAAGTTCCGTCCTGATTTGCATCAGGAGCGTGCCTTGTTTGTTGTTACCTTGGTATGTCATGTCATCATAGCTTTTGCTGTCAAAGGACGCCGCACCGCCCCAAGTGTCACATAATGTTGACTCTATTAAGTTGTGCGGTGCAGAATTTCTCAGTTTCTCGCCCAGTGCAGCTTTCTGTGTGAATTTGGCCCTCATCAGATCCTTCATCAATGATTCATGCATACGTGCCCATTCCTGTGTCACTTTTACCCCGTTTGCGGCTTGTTTACATTTTAGTGACCTAGATTCTTTCATGACTTCGTTGGCCTTGTCTTCCGCCCCGCACACAACACACTTGATGTGCGCGTACGCCTGTTCTAAACTGAAGTATGTGTGTTTCTTACCTCTGAAGACGTAGGTTATTAGAGCCCTGGGTGACATGTGATGTTAATCACACAATCAATCTTTTTATGAGGGCCTTCATGAAAAACAGAATGGTCTGCCAGGCCCCATTTATTGACATTATGTTTTGTGTTGTTGCGTTATGTACCGTAAATTCTCACGTATAAGCCTAACTCTTGTATAAACCGCACCTTGACTTTAGGACAACGCCAAAAGCAGCACAAAGGTCTGATTATGGTGATTTTTGCTGTATTTAATATACCAGTAAAAACCCTCGTATAAGCCGCACCTAGACTTTGGACAGATCCCATAAGCCTAAATGGGTTTCGGACTCTCATACAAGCTGTATCTTCTACGTGAGAATTTACGGTAGTTCATGTAGAGGGTACCGTAAAACCTTTCGTATAAGCCGCACCCCGACTTTGGGCCGATCCTATAAACCGCATCAAAGATCTGATTATGATGACTTTCAGTACTGTACCGTAGTAGCAAAAACTCGCTAATAAGCCACACCCTGACCCTGGGTCGATCCTATAAGCCGCACCGCCGATCTGACTCGCGTATAAGCCGCGGCTTGTACACGAGGTAGCTAGATTTAGTATTATCAGGATACCCAGGATTTAAAAAAAAAAGGTTGGGGTTCAGAAAGCGAGTGATAATTTTTTTAACAAAAGAGGGTTGTAGCTTTGAGTGTTTTTTGCCCCCCCCCCCACCCCCACCCCCCCAACGAATGGTATTAAAAGCATTTGGTAGACATAGCAAAAACACTCCCTCCCCCATTGCTTGGTCAAAGGGGGGGGGGGTGGACTGGACTCCTCCACCATCACCCCCTGTAAAAGAATCACCCCCTAAACTCAAAAACACCCATACCATTAGTATGAGCAATTAAAAGTTGATGCGTGTACATTATTTATAGTGGTTCTCTCACCAATTACTAAGCAGATCAGGATCAGGTGGTATTTACCAACCCTGTACAACCAATTTCAACAATTGCATAAAGTTGAAAGAATAGAACCGTATAGGTTGATTAAAGCACCATGTTGTCATTAGAACCCCCACACAGTTGTCACAGTTGTCGATGGTTCACGCACGATTCATACAACAAGTGTGGGCCAACATCTGTGCACACAGAATATGTATACTAAGTCTTGTCCATTTAAGGACCGCATAATCCTTTCATTTCCAGTATCCTTTGTCGTTGTGATGCATGAATGCAGCCATGGAGAGTAACTCTACAGCGCTATATTAATGCATCATCTTGCCCCTACATAGTTTTAATAGACACCCCTGAAAGGTCGGCATGATGCACCATTACAATGCTGACCAGTTTAGTGCATCATGACGACATTGCTTTTAGGCAGCATGCCGTCCTTAAATGGTTATGTATGAAATCGCTGACATATGCAGACACTTTCATTCTATGGATGACCGTCTGATGTAACTCGTGAATAGAGATGGGGGACATAACAAGGGTGTATGTATGTATTATGTATTCTCCGTATTCAGGTTTCCCATAATACCTGCGCTCAGGCAGTTTCCGGTCCAGCCCGACCTCCCCCACCCACTCACTCACTGTGAGTGGGTTTCACCACCTTTCCTAATGAATTAATTCCTTTGACTTAAAACGTCACACTGGGTTAACTAAGACCTAATTGTAATGGTATCTAATCGCTCAATCCAACTATATAATTTAGGATGATGTGTAAAATATGTAACACGGTTTTGTTGGGAGTTGAACATGGGGTAACAAAGCGTTTTGGGCATGTATACATGTAATACATGTACAGAAGCTGACAACTAACCTTACCTTCAGTCCCCTTCACTGATGTCGGATAGGTCTAAATAGGCCTAGTAAATGCACATTTGAATATATAATGTCCATGATTATATAGCCTCCATTTAATAGTAGCATGTGTATCATCCTATGTTCAATAATATGTTCAATAATCCATGAAAATAACAATATATATCAGGCTTGTTTCTGAGACTGTCAGTCTCCTCCCAGCATACAGGACCCACTGACTGAAGAGACTGCACATGAATACTAACTTTGGCTTTCTTGGTGCCCCCCCCCCCCAAGCCTACAGCCTACAGGTGTGGCAGTCAGCCTCCACACCTCCAGGTGAGATGTACCTGTGAGATGCTCCTTTCACAGTTGCCCCCTACCAGCCCTTCACACCTCTAAAACTGAGTGGAAGTGCAGTGTGACACTGGTCACTACATGTACATGTATATCAAAGTGGTGCCCCACACTAAGCCTATCCTTTGAGGTTGAGACATAAGGCACACCTCTGGCTCTGTGTGTGGGGGAAGGGGTAATTATATTTTGAAACATTATTTTGGCCAAATACTAATAAAATACCTGGCAACCTCCAAACTGAAATACCACTAAAAGATGTTCGTTCTTTTTGATTTTAAGATAAATGTGTTTTTACATTAATTGGTCACCTATTAAAATGGCACTTATGGACAAGACAGAACGTTTTCCTTATGGGATAGTAGTAATTATAATTGATTTAACGTGTCATCTATGATAAATATATTATCAAAACCTGCATAGGGTCTTATACACCCAGCTCCTAATCAAGGCAGGCAGCTACTATAGGCTATTCAAGACTGGGCAGCTATTGTTTTAGTAGCTGAGCCATAGCAGGGGTGTAGGGCGAGGTAGGTGGAGGAGGCATGTGAAACCTAATTTGCAAAAGGTTTATACATAAAGTACCTATTATATCAGTCCGACTATCTAGTAACCTCTTTAGGTCAAAGACAAAAAATTCCAAAATTGTAGAGAACTCCGCCTATAAGCCGACCCCCTGCTAGTTTTGGAATGTTCAGGGCCTTTAGTACCGATATGAGCCCCCTCCCAAACAACATTTTAAACATATTTTGATACTTTTTTTAATGGATTCATTAGATGCAAGACACCACATGGAAACTAAGTCTAATATCCATTTAAAACGTACATGATATGTGCGATTATAATTATCACTGTTTACTTTTTGAGAGGGGGTCTCCCTCTATAACGCTATAACGTCTACGACTACTAATACTATCGTCACTATAATGGGGATATAGCACCTCTCTTTGCCTTTGCGGGGGGGGGGGGGGGGGTAGCCCAAAAGTTGGACAAATGTGTATGCAATGCCAGACACATAATATATATGAAGTGCCCCCCCCCCCCCGGGGCGTGGGATGCATATGGGGTATAAAACGTATCAATTCCCCGCCACTAAAATGTATCAATTCGCCACTAAAATGTATCAATTCCCCCGCTACTAAGATGTATCAATGCTCTCCTCCTAACCTCAGTTACAGGTAGGCTACATATGGGCTAAATACTTTAGGCATCCTGAGAAAAAATAGATCTGTATTATGATTGTTTGTTCATGTGGAGAGCCTGATAGAAACCCCCTCTCATCATTTTGATTATAAAATGGGTCAGACTTCTATAATTGTGGAACTACTCTTATTTTCCCTGGTCAATTTCAAGATATAATTATTTTGTCAAAACCCCGCCTATAAGCCGAGTTTGGAGAAATAAATTTGGCTTAGGCCACTCAAAAAAAAAGTTGTTTCTCATCACCGCGCGCATCATGAAAATCGTGATTTGGGGAAAACTTTTTTTTTTTTTTATAGAATTTTTTAAATGAAAAATCCATCAAATATTGACAAATATTGGCATATTTGGTATCAAATTAAAGCTTAGACTCTCAGTGACGCAGTCAGCTAGGAATAACCTGCATTATAACAACTTTTGCGGATCGATATACTCTTAACTACTAAAATGTGAAAATCGTGCGTGAAAAGTCTCAATTTCCCCATATATTTTAGGCCCCAGTAAAAAAAAAAAAAAAAAAATTAAATAAAAAACGCCCTCGTCATATTTCTCACTGCCGGGTGATGAGAAACAACTTTTTTTTTTGAGTGGCCTAACTTACAATATGAAAGCTTTTGTGATCACTAAACTCTTAACTACTAAAATGAGAAAATCATTTACAAAAAGTCTTAATTTTCATCTTTTTTTTTAAGTGGCCTTATATTGAAATAAAACAACAAATAAAATTCGGCTTATAGTCAGGGTTTTAAGGTATTGCTCATGCATTATTTATACATGTATCTATAGACTAGTATAGTGTGATATTTGTGGGAAAACCTCAAAGGATAGGCTTAGTGTGGGGCACCACTTTGATGTAGTGACCAGTGCCACATCCACTCAGATGTGTGAAGGGCAACTGTGAAAGGAGCATCTCACAGGTACATCTCACCTGGAGGTGTGGAGGCTGACTGCCACACCTGTAGGCTGTAGGCTTGGGGGGGGGGGGCACCAAGAAAGCCAAAGTTAGTATTCATGTGCAGTCTCTTCAGTCAGTGGGTCCTGTATGCTGGGAGGAGACTGACAGTCTCAGAAACAAGCCTGATATATATTGTTATTTTCATGGATTATTGAACATATTATTCAACATAGGATGATACACATGGAGTAATGATACTAATGGAGGCTATATAACCATGGACATTATATCCACATGTTGGGGCTATTTGACATTTGCCCACAGGCTACATCACTGGAGGTAAGGTTCACATTTACTTCACCTGTACACATAGATCTTGATTTGTCACGGAATAAAATAGGGATGTGTCGGGACAACAGGAGATTTTCTTTCTGATAGTACATGAAGTATAAGTTCATGCCATTGCAAACCCAAACTATATCTATTTTAAGTTAGGCTAGGGCTTGGGTATTGCAGCAGGTAGCCTAGCCTACTGAGTCTCAGACTAGCCTACGCCACCATAACCGGAAACTGCCTGGGCAGGGGGCGATAATGCGGGAGTTAGGAACCTGAATAGGGTCTATATATCTATGTATGTAGGGGTCAGACAGTGTGTAGGGGTGACAGGTGCACCCCCCCCCCCACACACACCCACACCCACATATAGACACACCTGCTGTTATAGAGGCTTCCAGGGACTCCCCTTGTCTGTCTGTCTGTCTATCTGTAGGTCTGTCTGTCGGGCGGTCGGTCTGTCTGCCTGCCTGCCTGTCTACCTGTCTGTCTGCCTGTTTGCCTGCCTGCCTGCCTGCCTGCCTGCCTGTCTACCTGTCTGTCTGCCTGCCTGCCTGCCTGCCTGCCTGCCTGTCTACCTGTCTGCCTGCCTGGCTGCCTGTCTGCCTGCCTGTCTGCCTGACTGTCTGTCTGCTTGCTTGCCTGCCTGTCTGCATGTCTGCTTGCCTGCTTGCCTGCCTGCCTGTCTGTCTGCCCACCTGTCTGTCCGTCTGTCTTTCTGCCTGCCTGTCGTGCTGTCTGTCTGCCTGCCGGTATATCTGTCTGTCTGCTTATTTGCATGCCTGCGTGCCTGCCTGCCTGCCTGTCAGATTCCATGAACACTATAATTTAAACCTCATACATCTGTATATTAGCGCGGACTTATGATAGTTATAATTTGTCAAAAAAAGTTATTTCTCAGATTTAACAGCCCTGCCAGACGGGCAGCGAAAACTCTCATAGTCTAGGTAGGAGCAACAGTGAATACTGGTAACAGTTGCCAGGCAACAACAGGAAAAACTCCATGAACGGCAAACATGGAAAAGTTGACTCACTTCCGAATACATACTGTACATACCACACAAACAGACAATATAGCATAGATTTACATGATATTATAAAGGCCAAATGAAAAAAGAAAAGGTTTGTTTCAGGTAACATGGGAAGAAAGTCTAGGGTCGGTAGGTAGGATTTTTGTAAAACTTTTGTAAAACCCTCTACGATACCCTGAAATTGAACAACATAAAAGTGTAAAAGTGGGAAGATTTTTTCAACATTTTTGTAAACTGTCTGCCTATCTGACTGCGTGCCTACATGTCTATCTGCCTGTTTCCCTCTGTCCCTTCCACCTGTCTTTCTTTCTATTCAAAGCCAATCATCCTGCCTACTGTAAGTAACAGTATGGGGATTTAAATCCAGCTTTTATTTGATACCATACATGCCTACATAGGGAAGGGCCCACATTGGGGGTTGCAATACCCTATTTGAGATATCACGTATTCGCGTATTATAGGGAATATAAGTGTGGATAATGCCTTTGTTTCAAGTCTCCCGTTTATATCTGCCTTACAGGACAGTCGTACGGCGCTGCACATCGTGTGTCGTATCGGTAACCGGGAGATCTTTGAGATGTTGGTGGCGGCTAAAGCAGACATCAACCTGACCACACAGGTAGGTACTGCTCTCTGGTGGCTGACAGGGGAACTACAGACACTATAATTTATTCCATTATCATTTTGCCCTTTACCAAGGGTCCTACACAGAAGCCAACTTGCGGCAAAAATCGAAGCTCATGAAAAGTATTCTTTAAGCTGTATTCATATTCCTACATAGACCACTTTCCCTAAATCAACTACCGTATTTGACGTAATAAGCGCCCTCCCCCTAATAAGCGCCCCCCCCCCTTTTTGGGGCATTTTCAGACTAGAACAAAGACTCAAATTCACGATTTTGGAGACAATTAAACTAAAAACCCCATAGAAATAATTGTTTAAGCGCCCAGGGCGCTTATTACGTCGAGTACGGTATTTGTATTTGCTATTTTGACAGTATACCTCCATTGTTCACATATATTCACTATACATTCCCAAAGTTTGGTTGCAATATCAATAGAAGGAGGGGATTATCTTTGACAGATAATGTGAAAAGGCTGTTTTCCTATTCATTTCTATAGTTAAGGTACTCCTTTGCTCAAATGGCTGTATCATGAAAGTTAGTACCATGACATGGCAAATTCATTTGATTTTCTATTAGATAATAAATCAAACTAACATAATCTTGAGTTATATGCCAAAGTCATTTGAACATCAGTAATCCTGCGACAAGTAGCAAGTCCCTTTAATGTGCCATACCCTTTGTCGTCATGATGCATTAATACTGTAAACGTAGATATTTTCGCGCAGCTAAATTTTTGCGCATCTTGCACATAAAGGCATTTTCGCGCAATAATATTTTCGCGCAGCTGCCATCAGGTGATGTTTAGCTACATGTCAGTTTTTATGGTTTTTCAATCGGACAATTATTAAGGATTTTACAACCCAATATTATTGCTCGAATATTTTGCCCCCCAAGCCCCTTCCAACACAGACTTTCCGACACCCCACCAGTACAGTTACTGTACTAGACTGTTGTCACAGGGAGAACCACATAAGGGAACATTCACAAATGACATCACCATTTTCAGGACACCCCCCCCCCCCCCCCCCCCTTATCACGCCTTGACTTGGGGCCAATCCCATAAGTCACACTGACACTCTAACTATTAGCTGCCACCTCTTCATGAAAATTTACGCTAATCATACATAAATATAGATATACTAAAATCATAATAGCCTTCCCCTCACTGATATTTATGAACTATACATGTAGTAGCATAGACATATACAATACATTGAGGATGGGTACTAGTCTAAATCACTTTCTGCACCATGTGGCATTTGTTACATTGACATGAGTTATAATGGGCACAATATCAGTGGAATTCCCTCGGCCAAATCAGTAATTTTATTTCATTTCTATCTATGCTCTATACTGTTTAGAGTCTCTACCCGGGTGTCTATTGCAGTGCAATATAGAGTGCCAGACATCATTGGAAAGCTAATTTTCTGTGCAAAATTTTCGCGCACATCCTATTTTCGCGCACATACCTATGTGCGCGAAATGCGCGAAAATATGTACTGAGCGAAAATTAATACGTTTACAGTACAGCGCTGGCTCGTAAATCATATCACGCCTATAGGGTTGATACACTTTTATGCATTATGAGGACAAATGCCATAACACAGTAAAGCATTATGCAGCCCTTAACCGGTTAGATCTTATAACCTACACAGCATTCTTTTTTCTCCTTTTGTGAGACAGATCTGGAAGTTTATGGAAGAAGTGGGTAGTACCGGTACCTTAAATCCAAGACATAACCACATTCCGCATATATAACCGCACCACCAAATCAGAAGAAACCTAAAAACCCCCACTTGGGGTCTGAAAATTTCTGAATCATCCTTATTTGAACTGTTGCTATGCTGTCCCCTCTTCTACCTGGCAGGATGGTCGGACCTGCCTACACGTGGCCCTCTGGCGGAAACATGTCGAACTGATCAGACGTCTGGTAGAACTGGGGAGTGACGTAAATGCAGAGGATAGCGTAAGGACGCCAATTTGTCTCTATTCACCTCATACAATGTATTATAGTAAGGCCGCTTAAAATAAATTATCAGCTTTGCGGATACTTTTGGGAAAAAAGAGGTGCGGGCGGGAGGCTTTTTATTTTATCTGATATTCCTATTTTAGGCCATGAGGGCGGGACATTTTAATTTTTATTTAGGTTTGAGAAGATTTGGATAGGTTAATTCATATAATAATCCCAAATATAGCCATTATAAATGATCGGAATAATAGTCTAAATACATTGACATTGCAATAAGGAGGTAACTGCTTTTTAAATCTAGTTCCTAGACCAATTATTGGATGGGATATGTTTAGTTTTGTAAATCATGTTATTCTCTTCATGTATGCGGAATTTTGGCCATATCTTTTTATGAAAATATGAAATAAAAAGCACCTATGCGGCCCTTTTTAACTGATGCGGGCGGTGTCTGCAAAGCTGATAATCGTTTTTAAGTGGCCTAAGGCATGGGCGTTTGAAGAGTGTGATTTAACTGGGGAGACACAAAGTTTTTAATAAACCATTCTTGCCCCACTAAACTGTAGAAAATCAAATTCACTATGTACCGGAATGTCTATTACTGCTGGTAGTAGCATTTTAAAGCCCTCTTGCTTTAAAGGGTTAGTACTAACTTAGGCCAAATAAGAAAAAAAGGTTTGTCTCAGGTCACCCGACCGACTCAAGCAAAACAGGGCCAACCCTATTCATATTTTTACACTTTTTAGGTCATTTTTAGGGTTTACACGGAGGATGGCTAGTACTATAATGTTAGAAAAATAAAATAAAATAGATATCAGACCTACCGACTCTAGTCTTGTTACCTAAAACATACCTTTTATTTTCTTTGGCCTTAATGTTAAAAAAATAAAATAAAACAAAATAAATATCAGACCTACCGACCCTAGTCTTTCTTCCCATGTTACCTGAAACATTTTTTTTGGACTTATTGTATATGCCTCATGTTTCAGGATGGCTGGAGCCCCCTCCTTTGGGCGGTGATGGCCGACATGCCGGACATCGTAGAGCTCCTTATACAAAACGGAGCCATCATGCAGACATTTAACAAGGTATCAAACCCACTTTAACATCAGTATGATACATCAATTCAATTTCAATTTAAAAGGTTTATTGGTCTGAACAAAACAATCTACAAATAAATGCAGTTATCAACAGTTTGCTCAGAGGAAAAAGACATCATAATTCATGCTCTTAAACCCTCACTTAACTGAAGCTTTTTTACCTATATTTACGGCCTACCTAAAATCTTTTTTAAAAAAAAGGTCATATGGAATTAGGCAAAGTTATGCCACTAACATTTCTGAAAGTCAATTAAATAATTATCATAATAAAAACATTTTACATTTTCCAAATTAAAAAGCAGATTAATTTGTTAATAATCGCACATAGCCCCCAAGAAAATTATCAAGGAATAAAATGGCCTCACATTGAAATCCTTGAATTTAGCAGAAAAAAAACCATGCCCATGCCTCCTTTCTATTTGTGAACAGAATAACGATATTTTGCAATGCCCTCTCATCTTTCATATTTAGAATGGGTCAACACCATTTCAAAACAGCCTCTCCAGAGATCTACTTCCGGTTATCAAGATTATGCTGCGTCATGGAGTAGATCCCAATACTGAGATGCGGGTACGTATTATCTCCCAGTCCTTCTATACCGGTATATATATAATATGTAGTGAATATTATGCAATCAGACAAACACATTAATTAATGTTTGGGCTTAGTGTATCGACCCGGCGGGCTTCCACGGGTTCAGTGCAGGGAGTGTCGTAAGTATACAAAGTAACCAAGCGGGTGACGTCACCGAGCAACCTGCTGGCGCGCCCCCTGGAGGGTAAAGCGTCCTTCAATAATACTAGCATTAACGTCATCAATCCGGCACATTAAGGAACCTGTAGGGGCAGCACCTAGTCTCCAGAGCAAACTGTAGCAAATCATACACTTCTACGTACGTTCCTGGAACCAGTCTACTGCACAGTAAATTCCCACACATATAATTTTGTACGCATAGGGGGCAATGACCAGTCACAGCGCACGTATGCCCCAGCGTGACCAATAAGTGCCGATGTAACAATCGTACGCGGCAGACTGCTGCACCCAGTAGCATCGTGAAGTAACGTGGATGGATTTGCAGTTGTTTGCTCTGGAGACTAGGGCAGCATCAGGCTAAAATGCATTATGTACTCGTTGTCGTTGTGGCACATGAATGAAGCCCTGGCGAGTAACTCGCCAGTGCTGCGTGCAAGTATCATGCAATCCTTCGGGGATGATGCCGGGGATGATACACCTCGAAGTGTCGTCATGATGCATGAATGAATGAGTAGACTCTACAGAGATGCATTCATGCTTTCATGCATTATGACGACAGAGGGCATGATATGCAGTCCCTGAGGATGGCATGATGCCTCAAGGCGTCCATTTGTTATTTTGTGTGATGTATTTCTTTTATATATACTAAGCTGTGTCTCACGAACATGGGCCAATGTTTTTTTCTATGACTGGGTACAATCTTTGACTGGTTGCAATCTTTGACTGGGTGCAATCTTTGACCGGCTAGCAAGGAAAAGGCAAATATAGGGCAGACAAACGTTATGCCAATTATATAAGGACCGCCATTTTCTTTTTTTGGCCCCTGAACATATCACAGAATAAAAAAAAGAAAAACAATTACACTTTTTCTGATGCCCGGTCAAAGATGGCACCCAGTCAAAGATTGCACCCGGTCAAAGACGACAACAATGGCATGAGACACAGCCACTAGTATGTATATATACCAGGTATATACCATTATGTAATTGCAAGAGGAATTCTGTTATCCTCAATGTTATTGTCCTTTTTGTGCAACATTATCCTTAAAATCCTCGAAGGCCACTTGTAGCATGTATTACACATTTGATGTTGCAATATTAACCACTGGGCAAATAAGTCAAATAAAAATGTATACTGCATACGGTATACCATAAATGATAATATATTTTCCCACAAATGTGATAATATAATTTCTATAGCTTTTTATATTTTAAATAATTAGTTTTTGTGCATTTCAGTCAAATCCATCCTGCAACCCAATATTGAAATGTGACAACATAAATACCCGGAAGTTACTCATCAACGCGGGATTCACAAACACAAAAAGAATTTCCTCCTGGACCGAGCGTCTTCGACTCACGGAGCGCGATGAAGTCGCCTTTTTAAAATCCAAGTGGGGCAATGTGTTGACGTTACGAGAACTCTGTCGGAACCAAACCCGGCATTGTCTGCGCTTACATACTGGCCATAGGACTATACTAAATGCCACGCCTCAACTCGGGTTACCGCGCGAGCTGCAAAACTATCTTGAGATGTCGGAGGAACTGTCCGATTCATAGCCCGACCACAGATCAGGGTTCCCACGTGTCATGGAAAGTCATGGAATTTCATGGAGTTTGAAAGCTGTCTGGAAAGTCATGGAATTTCATGGAATTTTGTAAAAATTTGCCATGTGTCATGGAATGTCATGCAATATGAAAATAAGGGAGCAACCTGCTGGCGCGCCCCCTGGAGGGTAAAGCGTCCTTCAATAATACTAGCATTAACGTCATCAATCCGGCACATTAAGGAACCTGTAGGGGCAGCACCTAGTCTCCAGAGCAAACTGTAGCAAATCATACACTTCTACGTACGTTCCTGGAACCAGTCTACTGCACAGTAAATTCCCACACATATAATTTTGTACGCATAGGGGGCAATGACCAGTCACAGCGCACGTATGCCCCAGCGTGACCAATAAGTGCCGATGTAACAATCGTACGCGGCAGACTGCTGCACCCAGTAGCATCGTGAAGTAACGTGGATGGATTTGCAGTTGTTTGCTCTGGAGACTAGGGCAGCATCAGGCTAAAATGCATTATGTACTCGTTGTCGTTGTGGCACATGAATGAAGCCCTGGCGAGTAACTCGCCAGTGCTGCGTGCAAGTATCATGCAATCCTTCGGGGATGATGCCGGGGATGATACACCTCGAAGTGTCGTCATGATGCATGAATGAATGAGTAGACTCTACAGAGATGCATTCATGCTTTCATGCATTATGACGACAGAGGGCATGATATGCAGTCCCTGAGGATGGCATGATGCCTCAAGGCGTCCATTTGTTATTTTGTGTGATGTATTTCTTTTATATATACTAAGCTGTGTCTCACGAACATGGGCCAATGTTTTTTTCTATGACTGGGTACAATCTTTGACTGGTTGCAATCTTTGACTGGGTGCAATCTTTGACCGGCTAGCAAGGAAAAGGCAAATATAGGGCAGACAAACGTTATGCCAATTATATAAGGACCGCCATTTTCTTTTTTTGGCCCCTGAACATATCACAGAATAAAAAAAAGAAAAACAATTACACTTTTTCTGATGCCCGGTCAAAGATGGCACCCAGTCAAAGATTGCACCCGGTCAAAGACGACAACAATGGCATGAGACACAGCCACTAGTATGTATATATACCAGGTATATACCATTATGTAATTGCAAGAGGAATTCTGTTATCCTCAATGTTATTGTCCTTTTTGTGCAACATTATCCTTAAAATCCTCGAAGGCCACTTGTAGCATGTATTACACATTTGATGTTGCAATATTAACCACTGGGCAAATAAGTCAAATAAAAATGTATACTGCATACGGTATACCATAAATGATAATATATTTTCCCACAAATGTGATAATATAATTTCTATAGCTTTTTATATTTTAAATAATTAGTTTTTGTGCATTTCAGTCAAATCCATCCTGCAACCCAATATTGAAATGTGACAACATAAATACCCGGAAGTTACTCATCAACGCGGGATTCACAAACACAAAAAGAATTTCCTCCTGGACCGAGCGTCTTCGACTCACGGAGCGCGATGAAGTCGCCTTTTTAAAATCCAAGTGGGGCAATGTGTTGACGTTACGAGAACTCTGTCGGAACCAAACCCGGCATTGTCTGCGCTTACATACTGGCCATAGGACTATACTAAATGCCACGCCTCAACTCGGGTTACCGCGCGAGCTGCAAAACTATCTTGAGATGTCGGAGGAACTGTCCGATTCATAGCCCGACCACAGATCAGGGTTCCCACGTGTCATGGAAAGTCATGGAATTTCATGGAGTTTGAAAGCTGTCTGGAAAGTCATGGAATTTCATGGAATTTTGTAAAAATTTGCCATGTGTCATGGAATGTCATGCAATATGAAAATAAGGGAATTTATATCACAAAATCTCATAGAATTTATGATATGTCTTCTAGATTTTAGAAATTTTCTCAGGGGCCCAGCCCCCAACCTCTATACGAATGTTATAAATGTCATGGAAAATTAAGATTTTTTTCATGGAATGTCACGGAAATATCATGGAATTCAATCTGAATTTCTTGTGGGAACACTGCAGATATATGCAGATGATCCATAATCTTTACTACCTTATTTATTTTAGTGATGGAAGCTTTTCTGATGCTGTATGTCATTGAATGAGTTATATGAAAATATTCTTCTTTTTTTTTTACCCTTTAAGGGCTGTATGTTGTGTTAAAGTGGCATTCTCATAGAGCGTTCCCCATTCACAATTCTAGTACTGTTCTAGTCTGCTATGTGGTAAGTGCGAGTGGTGAGAATGCCCTTTTAACAGTTGTTGTTATGATGCACTAATGCAGTACTGGCAAGTAGAATTCTGGCCCTCCATTAATGCATCGGGAGTGTGTCAACCCTGTAGGGTCGGCATGATGCATATATACTGTCCTGGTGAGCAACTCGTCAGGGCTGCATTCATGCATCATGACCACAAAGGGCGTAGTTCATTATAACAGTATCGTTAGTTCTCTTCATTAATTATTTGACTCATATTGTAAGTACAGTTTGTCCTTTGGCATTCCAAGAGACCAAACGAAAAACCGCTCAGTCGTTGTATACAGCGTTTCAACACCACAGTAGCGACAAGGCTAAATGATAGACCCATGGGAAGGGTACAGTTTACGTCAAATAGCCGGTAGGTGGTCCGATGTTGTTCATATATTAACTTTGCTTAAAGCAATTTTAATATTACTGGGACATCAAAAATATATGCATCCAAAAATATTGTCTGCAGTTTGGACATGTTTAAGTTTACACATTTCTGAATGGATATTTAGTGAATATTGATATGCCAAGTATGCACATATTTTACATGTAGATTACAAATCACACTTTCAATGTAACCCTTAATGGTGTATGAAATAAACAGAAGGCAACTTTGACACAGTGATACATGCCGGTAGCCTAAATTATATATGTCAAGAATACTCAAGTATAATCTGATTAAATCATGTAAAGTGGAAGATCAGGATTCTGAAGTGTTGGAATCTTAAGTACAGTGTAAAGACCTCATCTTGTAAAGAGCATTAAAGGGTTATATAAGCACATCGTTAACCCTTTAGGGACAGCATAACGTCTCAAGTAGTGCTGCTCTAGCATATAACTCGCCAGCACTGCATTGATGCATCATGCTGATCTTTTTTTAAATTTCTTTTTTACTTAGCCATCATACCGTACAACATGGTCTTCCAGGACTAATTTTCTGACTCACCCGTATGAATTGCTTAATTAAATTTTGAATGTAGGCGACAATAAATAATAGAGAGTCGGGGCACAGGTGAGTGCTTTAGGACCGTTTGCAACTAGTGGGTCAGCAATATGCATGAATGCAGCCACAGTGAGTTATTCGCCATAGCAGTATTGATGCATCATGACGACGAAAGGGTATGCACTATATATTGTCCTTAATTTAAAGGGTATAATATCTATAGTCTTGCCAGTCCCCTTTCTTAGAATCTCGGGGAAATGATGGTATGTGGTTATAAATAGAGCTATACATGTATAACTGAATCATGGTAAAATGGAAAGTACTTAATGATATCTAATGTGAAGTAACAATGAGTAATTTATCATAATGATTAAATTCGAGTTTAATTTGACTAAACTGCCATGTGAAATTCGACAATCAAGGTGGGAGGGATGGGGGGTGTACCTGTGAAATAGCAAAAAACAGAGTCATAGTTAACGGAAACGTTTGGTAATTGTCAATTGTAGGTTTTAGAACAAAAAAAAAGAATGCATCACCTATGAACCTTAGAAAATATCGTTTATTATGTATCACAAGACAGAATTTACCTTTCATATTTCTTTAGGAAATGACCATTTTTTAACGGGTTGGGTGGGGGGGGGGTGGTAGTGAAAATTCACGTGGATGCATGAAATAATTGGGAGGGGTTACCCTAAAACACAATCTATCACCATTATAACGTTATAATGTAGTACCCTCCCTCTGTAGGGGGGTTGCCCATTTTAGTTTTTTTCCTCTACAAACATCAAATATAACATTTCCGTCTTACAAATTCACCCAATCATGTATTTGTGTATTATACAACCTTCTATCAAAGTTTCATGAAGGATATTCTTGAAATAAATCACCTATGGCCATCTTTGTTCTGCAGACACCTGTTCTTGTGCCGATTTCTCCGATTCTGGGCCGATTATAGCACTGTTAGCTATGAGAAAATGCTTCGTTTGTGTTTAACCCCAAAAATCACTTACATTCCATCTATTAAACTTAAACATATTACATTCATTGTGTTCACTGTTGTCGGTGCTACATACGCCCAAAAGGAAATCCAAAAACAAATTTTCCAAAACACAATTTAGAAGGATTTACAAAGTCAAGAATTTGACATTTTTCTCTAGAAGTGGTTATCTCAGGAAATCTATTTTTTTCACACATTAAACTTAAAATATCACCATATATTTTCATAGATATCATAAAGGGATATATCAGTTGTATATTTACCATCAATACGACGATTTCAAATAAATTACTTTGAAATAAAAGATAATTTTCTGCTGCACATTGCAGTCCACAAAAATTGTCCAAGATGGCGATTTTTCTGTCTGATGGGAAGTACCTATTGAGTGCCGATTTTTTCCATCTATTAAGGATTTTTTCCTATATTTTTACCCACCGATTAACTCTTGACATCTCATGGCAGCTATCATCCGTTTTCATTTTTCATTTTGACATTCCCTTTTTATCACAATTAATGATCAATGACAAAAAGTTGGCGAAAATTCAAACTGCTATGTCATGTGCGCACTGCGCAGGCGCACCTGTCAACAAGGCAAGTTGCCTGGTTGCTAGGCAAGTAGCTACGGCGTCTTAGTGCCGTCACATAATGACAGATGGCGCCACAATGGTGGCGCCATCTGTCATTATGTGAGGGCACTAAATGGGGCGTAGCTGTTAGCTAGTCCAAGGCTAGGCCCACTAAATGGGGCATAGTTGTCAGCTAGTCTACGGCTAGGCCCACTAAATGGGGTGTAGTTGTCAGCTAGTCTAAGGCTAGGCCCACTAAATGGGGCGTAGTTGTCAGCTAGTCTAAGGCTATATAGGATCACTAAATGGGGCGTACTAGCTGGCAGCTAGTCTAAGACTAAGCCCACTATGGCACTTGACATTGTCCTATAGGCCTACTATAAATATACATGGGGGGAAATGTAGGCCTAATGCTGTAAGCAGTAACCCCTCCCTTTATTTTACTACATAGAAAATTGTCATGCTATAGTGGTGTAACGATATATTTTTACCACCTCGCAGAGTGGTCACCCATGTCTATTGTTAAAGGGCCAGCAAACTCAACCTAAATCGTAAAATTCTCTGGCAGGCTTGTTGAGTTTATATAACACTCCAGTTATATTTAGAATCCCCCAAACAGAATCCACCACATGCAGGTATATCCTAGCCCTGTGAGCCTGTATTCCCCAGCACCAGTACCCCATGTATAAAGGCTCAGGCAACCAACAAATAGTTTGCTTGTTGTTCCTTTCCAGCAGTCCTCTGGTCTAGACTAGTTGCACTAGTGTGACCAGCAGTTGCACTCTGCCAGTGGTATAGAATTGAGTACTAGTGATACCCACCAGTGTACTGACTGCCACCAGTGTGCCCACAGAAAACGGTATACTCCCCCTTGAATAGGCCACATGCTATTATTTTGGGTAAAAAAATAACATCTATACACAATGATATCATTGCACAACTTGTATACCTAGAAGCCAATATGTAACCATCAAATCTGAGAGGGTGCTATAGTTTTATTATTCTTTTATAGACTATTTAATTCCAAGCAAAGCCTGATACATGGTCCCCTTACTGAAGTCACCTGGCCAGGACAGCATGATCACCTGGTCCCACTGCTCACTGCACCCTTCACCCATACACTGTAAAAAATGTGTATGAACTTTAAACACTTTCACCCAAACATATTGATGGCAAAATCTAATCTTTTTTGTGTAAACATGTGCAGGAATATGGCCGCCAGTGATGGGTGAGCTTCACCAGTGAAAAATGGTGTGTGATGGCAGTTTGGCTACTATTATTCTCCTACCCCTTCTACAGGCTCTCGCCCATATACAGGCTCTTCTTAGTCAAATACAGTACCTATAATGTTGTTTAACATCCATGGTAATTTAGATAATGTCCAGAATAATGAGTAGATAGTGCTGCCCAGAATATTCCAGTGAGCCAGCCAAACTGGCCTTGCCCACTGTTGTTTCACTTTTGTAGGCCCATCCATCACCAGTGGCCATATCCCTGTAGGCCTGCCTGCTGACAGAAGAAAGTGTTTAGATGCTGAGATTCAGTGAAAGTGTTGAACTTTAATGTGTGTGGATAAATTTATGTGTTTAAATTAGAAACACTTTTTACAGTGTATGTCTGAAGGCTGTTAGCACACTCAGTCTACTAGCAGGCCTTTGGTGTGCATGGGGACTTGTTTACAGCCACATCTGAAGGGTCACTTGGATTGGGGTCAAAATCAGCCCTCTGGTGTAAAAGTTGTGAAGTAAAAATCGATCTGGAATTTGAGGAGCACAGTTGAGTGGCAGAGTTATGAACTACATGAACTCCTAGAGATCCTACCCTTTAAAGAAAGCATCATTCAACTGCACTTAAATCAGTGAGATGGTAGCAGAATAGACATTTATATTTCCCCATATGGCATTTGTGTGGAGAGGGGTCGTTCCAGGGATCATTCCTAGCCACATTTGTATAAACAGTATTCTCTAAAAATCTTGATCTTTATTGCTTGTCTTGTAAATACCACTCTTTATATGTACATATTGTGTGAGATCTTTTTATTTTTTCACTTTGAGCAAGAGGAAGGGCCATCTTCCTTCCCCAATCACATCTAATCTTGGAAGGGTGCATGATAGTTCCAGGAGAAAATAGGTCTATGTATCAAGTGTCAGTCATATTACCCATTGCCAATACCCTTTTATCAGTTTTTTACAGCTCAATCTTATGATGAATGTAAATATAAGTATAGACAAACAGTGGCGCCGAAATCTCGACTGGTGTCAGAAAAGAGGGGCGGTGTGATCGGTCTCCAAGCATATTCTTGGCAAGGTTATACTACAAAGCCTCTGCTCGGAGAGTGAGGCTCCGCGTCCTTTCATCGTAAATCAGATATTATTTATTTGACAATTTTTACCAGATTATGTTTCAATCGTCTTTCATTTGTAATAAATAAGAAGTTTTAATCGCATAGTAGGCCTAATTTGTACAAATTAGGGCGATATAGACGATAGTTCGGGGGACTTTTTTTTTTTTTTTGCGTACTCGCAAAACCGGAAGTGAAAGTGGCGAAAACCAAGATGGCGGACTCTGGAGGCGAAGGAGACGAAATGACACAGTAAAATCGTTATTTTTCCTTATTTAATCCACATTTCTTGATAAACACAAGAAGGGTTTCAGGCTGATACCGTATCTTTCACCCTGATACCGGCCAAGTCGGTCAAACAACCTCGTTCTTGTGTACGTATCATGACGATCTTTCGGGAATAATACACCTCGAAGTGTCGTCATGATGCTTTAATGCATCATGATGACAAAGGGCATGACATGCAGTCCCTGAGGATGGCATGATGCCTCAAGGCGTCCGGTTTATTTGTTATTTTGCATGATGTATTTCTTTTATATATACTATTATATACTATTATGTAATTGCTAGAGGAATTCTGTTATCCTCAATGTTATTGTCATTTTTGAAAAAAAAAAGAAAAAAAGTCATTTTTGCGCAACATTATCCTTAGTTAGAATCCTCGAAGGCCAATTGTAGCATGTATCACACATTTGATGTTGCAATATTAACCACTGGGCATTAAGTACCTGTTCAGCCCAACTGGTGAACGACTGAAACCAGCATTTCTTTACTTAAGATGCTGTCTGTAGGCCTACAAGTTTAACAAATCAAATCAAATAAAATCAAGTCAAATGAAAATGAATTCTGCAAATGCTATACCAGGAATGATAATGTAATTTTCCGCAAATATGATGATATAATTTGATATATTTTCAGTATTTCCATAAAAAATTCAATTGATAAATGCATTCAAACCCCATTCCATCGAAGGGGGGCTGCGTGTTTTATTGATTAATTTTTTTTGGTCTAACACTGTTATTCTATTTTTTTTTTTTTGTTTAAAGCAAATTTTATTCATTTTCATGATATTCGATAAAATTTGTATCTTCAAGTATACAGGTTGTCTCCAGGCGTTGGTTTCTGAGTTATGCATACTATATATTATATGATATATTGAATATAATTAATTACAATAAATATGATATATTTGAACATGTGTCCTGTAGAAGGCAGTGAAAACGTCGAGCCCCACGGGGAATCGAACCCCGGTCCCTCCGCTCCGAAGCCGAGAATGCTACCGCTGCACCACAGGGCCAGCTGAAGTCTCACTGCTCTGCTACGGTACCTGAGCTACCATAGGCGGGCAATGCGCTCTCCACGCACGCTCGGGCTGCCCCGAGCGATACGTGCCCGCTACATTACTCCCCTTCAGACTTCTGCTGACGTGACCGGAGATTATCACTCAGCAGAAGCTGAACAAGCTCAAGTACCCAACCCAGGATGTCCCATCCTGGTCACGGCACCAGTGTAGAAGGCAGTGAAAACGTCGAGCCCCACGGGGAATCGAACCCCGGTCCCTCCGCTCCGAAGCCGAGAATGCTACCGCTGCACCACAGGGCCAGCTGAAGTCTCACTGCTCTGCTACGGTACCTGAGCTACCATAGGCGGGCAATGCGCTCTCCACGCACGCTCGGGCTGCCCCGAGCGATACGTGCCCGCTACAGTCCTTATTAGAAAGAAAGCCATATAGGTTTTCATATTTTAAATAATTTGTCTTGGTACATTTCAGTCAAATCCATCCTGCAACCCAATATTGAAATGTGACAACATAAATACCCGGAAGTTACTCATCAACGCGGGATTCACTAACACCAATAAACTTTCCTCCTGGACTGAGCGTCTTCGTCTCACGGAGCGCGATGAAGTCGCCTTTTTAAAATCCAAGTGGGGCAATGTGTTGACGTTACGAGAACTCTGTCGGAACCAAACCCGGCATTGTCTGCGCTTACACACGGGCCATAGGACTATACTAAATGCCACGCCTCAACTAGGGTTACCGCGCGAGCTGCAACACTATCTCGAGATGTCGGAGGAACTGTCCGATTCATAGCCCGACCACAGATCAGGGTTCCCACGTGTCATGGAAAGTCATGAAATGTCATGGAGTTTGAAAGCTGTCTGGAAAGTCATTGAATTTCATGGAATTTTATAAAAATTTGCCATGTGTCATGGAATGTCATGCAATATGAAAATAAGGGAATTTATATCACAACATCTCATAGAATGTATGATATGTCTTCTAGATTTTAGAAATTTTCTCAGGGGCCAAGCCCCCAACCTCCGTACGAATGTTATAAATGTCATGGAAAATTAAGATTTTTTTCATGGAATGTCACGGAAATATCATGGAATTCAATCTGAATTTCTTGTGGGAACACTGCAGATATATGCAGATGATCCATGATCTTTACTACCTTATTTATTTTGGTGATGGAAGCTTTTCTGGTGCTGTATGTCATTGAATGAGTTATATGAAAATATTCTGTTTTTAACCCTTTAAGGGCTGTATGTTGTGTTAACAATTGTTGTTATGATGCACTATACTAATACAGTACTGGCAAGTAGAATTCTGGCCCTCCATTAATGCATCGGGAGTGTCTCAACTCTATAGGGTCGGCATGATGCATATATGCCGCCCTGGTGAGCAACTTACGAGGGCTGCATTCATGCATCATGACCACAAAGGGCGTAGTTCATTATAACAGTATGGTTAGTTCTCTTAATTAATTATTTGACTCATATTGTAAGTACAGTTTGTCCTTTTGCATTCCATGAGACCAAACGAAAAAATGCAAAGTCATTGTATACAGCGTTTCAACACTTCAGTAGCTACAAGGCTAAATGATAGACCCATGGAAAGGGTACAGTTTACGTCAAATACTCGGTAGGTGGTCCGATGTTATTGATATATTAACTTTGCTTAAAGCAATTTTAATATTACTGGGACATCAAAAATATATGCATTCAAAAATATTGTCTGTAGTTTGGAGATCTTTACCACATTTCTAAGTGGATATTTAGTGAATATTGATATGCCAAGTGGGCACATAATTTACATGTGGATTACAAATCACAGTTTCAATGTAACCTCATGGTGTATGAAATGAGCAGAAAACAACTTTGACACAGTGATACATACCGGTAGACTAAATTATATATGTCAAGAATACTCAAGTATAATCTGATTAAATCATGTAAAGTGGACGATCAGGATTCTGAAGTGTTGGAATCTTAAGTACAGTGTAAAGACCTCAGCTTGTAAAGAGCATTAAAGGGTTATATAAGCCCGTCGTTAACCCTTTAAGGACAGCATGATGTCTCAAGTAGTGCTGCTCCAGTATATAACTCGCCAGCACTGCATTGATGCATCATGCTGATACTAGTGGGTCAGCAATATGCATGAATGCAGCCACAGTGAGTTATTCGCCATAGCATTGATGCATCATGACGACGAAAGAGTATGCACTATACTGTTCTTAATTTAAAGGGTTTAACTTCTATAGTCTTGCCAGTCCAGTTTCTTAGAATCTCGGGGAAGTGATGGTATGTGGTTATAAATTTAGCTATACAGGTTTAACTGAATCATGGTATAATGGAGAGTACTTTATAATGATATCTAATGTGAAGTAACAATGAGTAATTTATCATAATGGTTAAATTCGAGTGTAATTTGACTAAACTGCCATGTGAAATTCGACAGTCAAGGTGGGGGGGGGGGATGGAGTTACTGTAAAATAGCAAACACCATAGTCATAGTTAATGGAAACGTTTGTTAATTGTCAATTGTAGGTTTAAGACAAAAAAAGCATCACCTGTGAACCTTAGAAAATATCATTTATTATGTATCACAAGACAAAATATACCTTTCTTATTTCTTTAGGAAGTGAACATTTTTTTAACGGGTTAGGTGGGGGGGTGGGGGGGGGGGGAATGGTAGTGAAATTTCAGGTGGATGCATGACATAATTTTACCACCTCATAGAGTGGTCACCCCCTTCTAATAGCTCTATTGCTAAAGAAAGGATCGCTCAACTGCACATAAGCAATCAAACGGTAGCAGAATAGGCATTTATATTTCCCCATATGGCATTTGTGTGGGGAGGGGTCGTTCCAGGGATCATTCCTAGCCACATTAAACAGTATTCTCTGAAAATCTTGATCTTTATTGCTTGTCTTGTAAATACCACTCTTTATATGTACATATTGTGTGAGATCTTTTTATTTTTCATCTTGAGCAAGAGAAAGGGCCATCTTCCTTCCTCAATCACATCTAATCTTGGAAGGGTGCATGGTAGTGGCAGGAGAAAATAGGTCTATGTATCAAGTGTCAGTCATATTACCCATTGCCAATACCCTTTTATCAGTTTTTTACAGCTCAATCTTATAATGAATGTGAATATAAAAGCTGATCTTTACTTACCCAATTTGGATATCTCATTCATTTTTACCTGATATGAATCAATCAAATTGCTTAAAGTGTAATGTGTATAACATCATTATACATTACACTTTAAGCAATTTGAATTTAGCTTATAATGTCCACAAACCTTCCTAAATCAATTTTGAATCAAAGTTATTCTGACCAATAGACAAAATTCCACTTATTGACATACATGTACATCATACTTCACGAGTTGAAGCTGGGTCATATCACACAATGCCAAAGGCTGAGTGTGATATGACCCAGCTTCAACGAGTGAGGTATGATGTACATGTATGTCAATAAGTGGATTTTGGTGTTTATTACATGTTCCTACTGTCTTAAAATGAAGAAAATCAACAAACTTAGAAGCCATGGAGTATGGCTTGACCGAACTCCATGGGGGCATGGAGTACGGAGCTCCCATAGGCTTAGCATAGCAAGGCCATACCACCATGTAATAAAATCCAAAATCTTTGGAATCAGATTCTTTCTAGATGTCAAAATACTGTGGAAAGGGAGTATTCAAATTGTAGGAATTTCTTTGAGGAATGTCAATTATGTCGAAGTTCTACCAGGGCAAAACTCTGTGGAGAAACTCGTTATCACTCTCCACAGCCTGTGACATCATCAAAATAGCAATTAGCAAGTCCTATTATAATCTGATTTCTGTTTGAGATAGATGTCGCCCACAAAAACATGAAATAAAAACAGATACATATGCAGATATGTCAAAACTGACAATTTCTTCACTCGTTGCCCATTGTGATACGCCTGACACAAAGCTCATGAAGAAATTGCCAGTTTGGGAAGATAATCCTGGACCTGTCTTTCTATTTTCGTAAAATAACTAAATGCAGATTGATAGTATAAAACAGGATGAGGCCTTATGCTACAAAATCACACAACAGCTGGACCCTCCGCATCCATTTTTCATACGTGGCATTTGCACTTTGTCCTTGAGAACGACATAATCCTTTTTCTGATCGAGTGCCTCCTGGAAAGCTCTCCGGGCATTGAACTCATCATGGCAGCCATGTTGGACATACCCGAGTAGCGCCCAGGTGGTGGCCCGCTGCTTGTTTACCACGCTCCCTGCGAGTATCTCCAAGATCAGGGTGTACTCCTCCAGGCCCCTGGTAATACCAGTCATCAGGAGGGCCCTGCACAGGTGGTAGTACCCCATGACTACTGTAGGGGCCTTGACCTCACCCATCACTCTGACCTCCAGGGCAAGGTCATCATCCAGCGTGTTGACCTCTAGGATGGTGAAGGTCGTTGTGTCCTCAAGTAACTCAGTCTCGTCCGTCTCGTCCGTCAGGGCGATGGCGTTCGAGAGCTGGTCCAATGCCTCCATTGCACGGTCATGTTTCATTAAGTAGATGGCGTAATGCAGAACTGATATCAGACTGTAGTCTTCCATCAGTGCAAGGTCAAAGTACTCCTGAGCCCGCTGAATCCATACTGATTTGGGTATAAAGTCTTGTCGTAGTTCATCAATCACAGGTTCTTGAGCTTTGCAGTGGTACAGAGTCGCGAGTCGACTTAAACACAGTGATAGATCAAGATTGTCATTTTCATATTCATAAGCTATATATGCCATGTTCTCTGTAAACTCCAAGACCTTATCAAGGTCACACAGGTCACAGTATAGGTCACAGGTCACCTGTACTAAGGCTATGGCTGGTTCATCAAAATGTCTAAATTGGAAGACGATGCGACAGGCATCATCAAGGACCCTAACGGCATACTCCTTGCCCGGGTCTGGTATATACGATTGACCAATTTTTATTGCTGAAAGAACAATACTGGATATTGCATCCCACACCTGAGTGTCTGACATCATGTAGCTTAGGATGGGTTCACAAAGACTCTCATCATATGGACTGAAGTGGTCTGAATTGATAAGTGATTCAATCGGTGTCTTACGCACCAATCGCACCATGTCAGCCACCTCTTTCACAGTATCCTGAGAAGTATTCGCGAGCATGTTCTCCTCCGTGATATAATGGGGCAAATTGAAGTTGGTCAGGCCCTCGATCAACTTATTCAAGACGTAGAACACACATGTGGCCAGTTCAGAGTCCTTCCAGTAGTCAGCGGGAGTTTGTTCACAAGCCCAGAAGAAAACTGCCTTGATGTGGGCCAACTGTAATAACAGTGGCTCGCTGAAGTGCTTCTGGTACAGTAACGACACAACCGCAAACACTGTACATTGCTTCTGGGTCAGAGTCCCAAACAGTATGTTATCCACTAGAGGGTAGGAATAGAATGATCTTTTGAGGAATTTGAAGTTATCCTTGTCTTTTATGGGGAATGGAGTAACATGACAGGGAACGGTTTGCAAGTCAGCGATCACTTCCTGTGAGGGCCAGTGCGACCGTTCCCTGCTGAACCATCGCTGAGCAACTAGCGGCCATTTCATGTTCTCCATCACTACAGAAACATCCTCATCACTACTGATTGGCATTAACAGAAGATTAGTGTCGCTTGACGGGGTCTTTGGGTTGAGGAAGTCAAACCCTCGCTGATCGAGCACCTCGCGGAATACATCCTCCACCATTGCAGTCTGGCAGTTGACAGCAGTTTTCTTTTTACCTTTCAACTTCTTTGGATTCTTCCCTGGTTTTAGACAGATCATGATTTGATGCTTTCTAGGAACTAGACTTAATGTCGCCTTTGACTCGGTCGGCGAGAGAACTGAATGTTCTGCATCCGTCTGAGAATCTTGGAGGTTGGCTAAATCTTGTTCACTTTTAGAAGGCTCAGGGGTGAGTAGTATAGCTCTGGGAGTAACCAAAGGCAAACTTTCAGCTTCATCAATGCTCTTTGACTCCATTGATATTTTCCTACTTCTCGACATGCCTGATGGTATGCTTCCATTCGCTAGCTGTGACTTATTGAAGGTGCTAATGTTGGGTTCATCATGTGAAATGATTTCCACCATCACACCCTCAATGTCCTCTTCACTTGTCCCAAAGACTGCAGCTTTACCTGGAAGCTCCTCAAAGCAGCCTCTGGGGAAGAGGTACTGCTGCTTCTTGATGGTTTCATCAATGTGATTCTGGAGGTCATCATCCTCCAGATCTACCTGTTCTGTAGAAACCTCTTTGGTGAAGAATTGAAGCGATGGGGCATGCTTGAAGAGGAATGACATGTGAAGTAGGGATGCACCAGAGATTGGATCCACATCGATATCGGGGGGAGGTGCGACAAAAGCCACCGGAAGTATCGAGATCCTGGATACAAGCCCAGCCCGTGTTCTTGTCGTTGGTGAGGATGTCAGGGTGCGCTCTCTTCCTAGCAGCGAGATATTCGTTCCTTGTCGAGCTATCATGCTCAGCTCTCGTGTCACCATGCTCAGCTCCTTAGAGATGAGCGGAGTGGGGAGAGGCTTCGGGTCTGGGTCCACGCTGGAATCCAAGTCGCCGGCTGAGGCCACCTGGATCCTGTACGGATTGCCGGCTTGGCTCGTAGAACCGGCAGACATGATGCCCGACGGCGGCTGGACATCAATGAAGTCAGCCATCTTTGTTCTGAGGTGTGACTGTCTAGGGTTTCTTCATTGTTGTTTCAGGCTTGTGGACCTGGTGCAAAGAAATCAAAGTTATTGATTAAGATAAGTTTCATGCAGTGGACTAGTTCAATGTGAGTTGAGTATTTGGGGATTGTGAGCTGAGGTTTTGAGATTTATGTAGGCTGCAGAAAGGTTCTTGCATGTGGGATTCGAACCCAGGTACTTCAAGTCGGTCAGGCATGTGCTAACCACTGCACCAGTCTTTGTGAAAACTTTTCCGGCATCCAGGATAGTCGGTCCTGCAGCTAGCCAATTTTGCAGGGCCGGATAAATTTCTGCAAGACCAGATATGTATAGTATTTAAAATAGAATAGCATTTATTTAAGAAAATAATGACAAAAAATGTTTTAATTTGCCTAGAATATTAGTGTGCACTCTAGAACATGTAATTTCAGTTCTAGTTGGAAGATTTGAAAAATCTTTCAGTTCTGGAAAGCCGAGAATGTGAAGGACATATGGTCCTGCAACACTTGCCATTCTGCTGGACCAGGGCCATTTTAGTCGGACATTGCCACTGTCCGGCGTGTTTTGGTAAAGCCTGATGCACCATGAAACCTTTGTTGTAATTGGTAGCTTCAGAACATTTCAGAACATTTCACAGAGAGACGCAGTGTGTTGTCACTAGCTCATATATGGCTGTGTTTCACCACTTAGGGCCAATGTGAACGTCTTTGACCAGGTGCCATCTTTGACTGGCCACCATAAAAAATGAGATTTAAAAAAGAAAAAGAAATGTAAGGGATGAAATAAAGAAAATGGTGGTGGTTATATCTCCATATATATCTTCACCTGCCCTAAATAAACCTTTTTCTGTCAGGAGGTCAAAAATGGCACCTGGTCAAAGATGTCGCCCGGTCAAAGATGGCACCTGGTCAAAGACGTTCACATTGGCCCAAAGTGGTGAGCTGCGGCCGTGATTTATGTGCTCCTGCTCCTTTTTCAAGTAAAGGTTATAATAGTATGGCTGTCAAACCCAATAGCCCATAGATGATAGATACCCAGCTATCTATCTGTCTGTCTGTCTTTGTGTGGGTGTCTCTCTGTCCCTCTCCCTATCTCTCCATTGCTGTCTCTCTCTCCCCCTGTCTGTCTCTCTCTGTCTGTCTCTCTCTTTCTCTCTCTCTCTCTCTCTCTCTCGCTCTCGCTCTCGCTCTCTCTCTCTCTCTCTCTCTCGCTCTCTCTCTCTCTCTCTCTCTCTCTCTCTCTCTCTCTCTCTCTCTATATATATATATATATATATATATATATGTATGTATGTATGTATGTATATATATATATATATATATATATATATATATATATATATATATATATATATATATATATATATATATATAATTATATGAGTCATATGCCACCTGAGTCAGACGTATATGAGGTCCATTAACTCCCCAGACAGACTTCCTGTGTGGTACCAGTCCCTGTGTGCCTCACAGTGGGACATCTCAGACTTAGCTCTCTGTGGGAGGTATACCAAGAAGTGCTGCACATAATGCTGGTTTCTGGCATCATTCAAGCAAGTGGTTTGTCAGCCAGATTAGTTTAATAATCTTATTTTCTTGAAATGAGATAATTATTTTTGGCTGTGTAGTCATGGTTATTTATGACATTATACATTATTTAGAATATGATATGAAAACTCAGCCGTACCTAGCACACGATATGGGAATGGTCATTTCTTTAACAATTGTAGGAGGGGAACCAAAGAATTTTAAATATATAGTTACTTTTGTAGGAAGTCCTACCTTTTCCCTTGGATATTCATATTAAATCATATTGATTTAACCGCTTTTAAGCTTTTAAGGTCGCATACTGTGTTATGCCCATTTGTTGAATGCAGCCCTGACGAGTAACTCGCCAGTGTTACATCTGACATTTAAGCATCTCATGCTGACCCTATATTATGAGGTTTAAGATAGGTCATTATAATGCATGAATGCAGCCCTGGTGAGTAATCTTACCAGTGCTGCATTCATGCATCATGAAGACTAAGGGCATAGAACCTTAAAGCACAATGTGTTAAATATAGCTCTAGGACAAATATGCACTTTCTGGACTTTTGTGCCTTGGCACGTGGACTATGTGTATAAGTGGTTGGTGAGTGGTCACTAAGCCTAGTTGATCCTTAACGGTTTTGACCCTTTAATGATAGAACCATCAATAAAGGCCTCATGTTCATTCATTGCCATGAAAAGCAATGCATTGAAAGGTGAGTAACTCGCCAATACTGATTTTGCTTCATTCGCATGACCCCTAATGTAGGAGTGTATCAAACCCATCCGTTCAATATGATATGCAGAGCGGGCGAGTTACTCACTAGGGCAAAATGGCACAAAGAACTAAAGCACTATGCTGCTCTCACATGGCTACCTGATTGACCACTATTCAGACCTATGACAAAAGTTTGTTTCAGGTCACATGGTTGGGAAATCTATACGTTTAACAACAGGTTTCAGGAGTTTGCTTGCCTTCCGTGTGAATACACTGAACATTTTGTGGCCTCCATGGGTACCACATTTGTGCAAGCCCCCCCCCCTCAAGCAGGGCTTAAACTTTTCCAGCAAACCCGACTAAATTGTTCACTAAAAGAGCTAAGATTATTTTACCTCCTTTTGCCCCCTCCAAAATAGATCCACCCAGCCCCCTGCCTCCTGTTGAAAATGACCATTCTCTTTTTGAATAACTTCTTGGCCCAAAAGTTGCACAATTCAGAGTTCATTTAAGGCAGGCATGTGTATAGGTACTAGAAGGCTATATGGTGTGTTCCGCCACTTTTTTTTTGGGCAGAGAGTCAGGGTGTACACGAGTATAACATATATTATTAGTTATTACATATTGTTTAGTATAAGCCAAAGTTGTACATTGGGAGTTTGCTGTGAACCTATCAAAAGCCAGAAAATCCTTATTCTTTCATTTAATTTTTTAATTTTTTTTTTTTGGGGGGGGGGGGGGGGGCAAGGATCATAGATTAGGACAATTAAGATGTATTATTCATAGTTGACGCTACCCTCCCTGAGTCAGAGCTGATATTATCATGACTTTGTGAGAAGGTTTCTGGGTTTGCAGTCTTTACCAAAACACGCCGGACAGTGGCAATGTTCGCCTAAAATGGCCCTGGTTCAGCAGGATGGCAAGTGTTGCAGGACTAGATGTCCTTCATATTCTGGGTTTTCCAGAACTGAAAGAATTTTTCAAATCTCCCAACTAGAACTGAAGTTACATGTTCTAGAGTGCACACTAATATTCTAGGCAAATTAAAACAAGTTTTTGTCATTATTTTCCTATACAAGTGCTATTCTATTCTAAATATTATGCAAAACTTTGATTCTCATATCCGGTCTTGCAGAAATCTATATCCGGTCCTGCAAAATTGGCTAGCTGCAGGACCGACTGTCCTGCATGCCAAAAGACTTTTTGCAAAGACTGACTGTAGATATAAAATAGAATAAAATAAAACACCTACCTAGCCTAATACTTCGGACATGTACCTTAAATTACCTGTTTTTGCACAAGGCCACAGGTATTGATGACTGTGCATGTATACGTGCACAGCATGGGTAAGATAATATGATAGTGTTTATAGATTACCATACATAATCCTGACAGGCTCAGAGATTACTCAGCTTACTAACCCTTTAAGGCCGCATAGTGCATTAATACATGGTTCCCTTTGGTCAGCATAGATCTATGCAGCCCTATCAAGTGACTCTCAAGGGCTGTATTCGTACATTTCTTTTTGTTAAATGAGCACAGAGAAATTCCCATTCGGGATGCGGCATATTTCCGCGTTTCACATAAACCAAGAAAAATTTCAGAGAACTCAAGATTATAACAATTTTTCAAATCATCGTGCCGACTCTTTGGGAGTGTATGAATCCCGTACGGTCTTCATGATGTATATCTATAGCACTGGCGAGGCGCTCGTCAGGGCTGCATTCAGACTTCATGACGGCCAAGAGCATACTGCATATTTGGACTATGCGGCCCTTAAATGGTTAACTGTACAGATATACCTTAGTGTATATAAGGTGTATAAACTACTCAGGGATATCCCAGACCATGTGATTAGTTGGATCACTATCCATCATTAACCCTTTAAGGGCAGCATGATACTTAAAGTGACATGGTGCGATGATTAGGGCTCAAAAATCAATGTGATTAAAAATGAACCAGAATGTTCCCTATGGACATACTTCATGTGCTAACTACTTTATTTAATCTTGTTCCATATAATTCAGCTTAGAATTCGACTAATTATCAGATTATGGCTGAATTTACTAATTTTGGAGTGCACGCTATAATTCACCCATTGAAAATACACTGTAAAATGCTATACTTGGGCCACATTTGAATGTCTAATTGGGCTCTTATTGCCCATAGATGACATTTTATTGAGCAATCTCCTCCAAACATGATATTGTACTAACATTTGAAACACATTTAAGCACAATTTAAAAAATGAAAAGAAATCGGACCATATCACTTTAAGTACTCTATGCCCTTTGTTGTCATGGCATCTGAATGCAGCACTGGCTGATCAATGGCCACGCACTACATAATAATAAGGCATCATATATGAAGTACGATGTGTAATGTATGGAGATGTCCTATACACATTCATATTGCCACCATAGAGATTTATGTTTTGTATACTCCATTATCCTCATCGTGATATATAGGCTCACACACACACTAGCCACTGAATTTGGCATCAAACCCTAACCAGCTAATTCTTTTTTCTAAGTACGAAAAGTTATTAATTTTTTATTTTTAGAAAAATCTAAACATATTTTAAATATTAA
This sequence comes from Harmothoe impar, assembly GCA_947462335.1. Lineage (NCBI taxonomy): Eukaryota > Metazoa > Annelida > Polychaeta > Phyllodocida > Polynoidae > Harmothoe > Harmothoe impar. The sequence goes on from OX381719.1 coordinate 20,627,847, forward strand.
TGTTGGCCAAAAAATGTGTCTGATCCTACCTAACTTTCCTTTCTGGATGTTATCGGAAACACATTTAGTGTTTGGCCTTGATTTTCAAATAAGCTTGCATGCTGCCAGAAGGTACATAGATGTTTAAATCCACAAGTAAATATTCCATTAGTCGTCATCAACAAGATCTATACAAGGACATTGGGCCAAATAACAAACATATATGTATACATGTGTACATAAGGTAGTTATTTAGCTATTTATCCAAGGTTCAAGTCCTCGTAAATATACATCACTCTCCTCAATAACATTTACATACACCTATACCACCATACATGGTACATAATATACTAGTCAATACAAGTAAGGCTGAATAATAACCATTTATGTACCGTGTAGCGCTTTTAAACATTGTGCCATTTTGTGGTAATGAGTTACTGCACAGGGTTGCATCCCTGCATCATGTTAAACCTCTGAGATTGACACAGTCCCATGGACCCAAATGGTAGGCATGATGCACCAGTGCAGCACCGGCGAGTTACTCGCCAGTGCTGCTGCACTGGGGTTTCATGGCAATAAATGAACATGGGACCTTGAGGCATCAGGCTGCTCTTAAAGGGTTAACCCATGAAGGGCAGGCTACTGCTTTCCTGTGTTATCCTATTGGTCGGCATGATACATGGATGCAACCCTGGCGAGTAACTCGCCACTGCTGCAGTCACGCATTATTCCCAGGGAGTTATAGCTCGTTATGCCGACCCTCCTGTAGTGTATCAACCCTGAACTATATAATAGACATGACATGAATACAGCCCTGGCGAGTGACTCACCAACAAAGGGTGCAGTACATTAAAGCACTATGCTGCACTAAAAGGGTTAACCCTTCCCCTTACCTGCATTGTCCAGTGGTGGGGAGTGGTTATCCAAGGGCGTCCCAGGCACCTGCAGCCCGGCCTCTCACCTACCTCCCTCTGCCGCTCTCTGCCCGTCCACCACCACCACTACAGTGAGGACCTGCACTGAAAACCCAGGCTCATATGAAAGTACTCACTACAGAGGACTTAGGGAGTGCTCATTTTTTAACAACAGGGGGGGGGGGTTAAAAAATTTGGACCCCTTGACCGGGGGGGGGGGTAAAAAATTTAGACCCCTCTTGGGAGGGGTCAAAAAACTTCAACCTTTTTTGAGGGAAAAAGCCCGCGCGTTACTAAACCACAAAGGGGCGCGAACGCGCGCAATGTTCGGCCTGCCGGGGGGGGGGGGGGGAGAAATATTTCGACCCCTCTAGCGGGGGGCTGAAAAAATTTCGCGCGCTCCGCACGAAATCTCACTGCCCCCCCTCTGTTGTTAAAAAATGAGCACTCCCCTTAGGGTGATCAGATTAATAAGGAAAGGTGATAATTTTGAGGACATAATTTTGCCACTAGAGGGACATACAACAATGTAAGATATAGCCCCTGCTCCATGTGATCTATTGATTAAACCCTATAGTAATATTGGTCATACATGTTTACAAGTTGGAGGATATATGAAGACTAATATCACAGTTTAGAATCAAGTGAATCAAGAAAATTAGGTCAGAACTTTCTAAACTATAAATATCTATACACAAAGACACCATTTATGTGTCTGAAACCAAAGTTAGAAGTGTGAAGATTGACAGCCATCAGTTATACATGTCTGTTTTACATGGCTTTTTTTTCATGAGGACTGAAATATACTCTTAAATAAGACTCAATAATTGAAGATCGGGAGGGGGTTAATCATAATGATATTGGTAGATAAAAGAATTTAACAAGAAAAATTTGAAAATTAAGGCAGTCATCAAATTAAGTACCCAGGGTCTTCCCATTGACAACCTAGCATGCTCTACAATTGGTTCAAAAGGGTGATCATATTGATGACCTGGGTCCTCACTTATGATCACTTTAAAGATCACCAGGGTACTACCCCTCACCCCAATCAAAATGATTACCCAAAAGTCCGCACTAGTGGGTACTTATTTTAACAGAGGGTTTTCAGTGTGCCTGCCGTCTCACCTCCCCACCAAGGCTGCAGCATAAGGCCAAACACTGACACGTGTGTTTCTGTTTTAAGTCAGGGAAAAAGTTTCAGAGAAAAACAGCCCCTTAGAAAGGCGCTGAGTTTAAACAAAAACAAAAATAACACTTTAAAAAAAGACCAACCTTTAATTATTCCATTTATCTAAGGTTTATCTGTGTATAGAGGTTTATGGTCTTCTGGTCCAAGTAAAAAACTTTAACCCTTTGAGGGCCCCGTACCTATTTTATGTGTTATGCCCGGTGTCATTATTGGTCAAGGGTGCAGCCCTGATGAGTAATCCATCAGGGCTGCATTCATACACCCCCACGGCACTTATGCAGCATGGTAACAAAGGCAATAGAAAATTAAGGTCATTAAAGGGTCATCAGATCGATATCCTACATGTTCACTTGTGGACACCTAGTTTGTTTAAAAGAAAAATAAACTCTCTATAGAAAATACAGGGAAGTGCTATGGAGGGAAATGCTATGGGGACGGAAAGGGGATCACCAACCCCACTTCTATGGGATGGCAAGGTATAGTATAGACTGTCCCTGAAGCACACCTTTTTATTGGCCTGAGTTGACACGTAATATAAAAGACATACACCTGCAGTTGGCTCTAGAGAAGTCACGTGGGGGCCCCTTATGACGTATGCATAATATATGTAGTTTATAACGCTAGGCGCCCCAGTGGATGAGCGGTAATCATTTTGTACGAAGAAATATATAGGGCTAAGGAAAAGGTGTGTTTCAGGTTACATGGTCGAAAAATCTAGGGTAGGTAGGTTGGCTTTTTTTAAAACTTTTTTTTTAAAACTTAAGTTTGAAAAGTACCACAAGATTGATGCGCAACAGGCAGTGCATGATATCGTGCTTAAAGGGTTAAATTGAATATATCTGATGATTGGGATCAACATAAAATTTTCATAAAGTTGATCCACAATGTTGACTAAGACCATACTTCTCTTCACACCTATTCCATTCATCCTCATTAGGCCAAAAAAAGGTGTGTTTCAGGTAACATAGTCTAAAAATCTAGGTAGGATAGGTCGGATTTTTAATTTAAATTTTTTTTTATTTATTTATTTTTACTTTGGCCTGAAAAGTACCCAAAAATTGACTCACAAAATTCAGTGCCGACTCTCTGACCACCGCATTGACTCGTGGACTATCAAATCGACTCTGAAATAGCCCCAAAATTTCTTTAAATATAGATATTCTTTCAAAATTGGATAACAATTTCTGGGGTCGGCCCTGTAAGGTCGGGTAACCTGAAACGCACCTTTTTAAAAAAGAATTTGGCTTTAACTATAATTTTCCTCAAATTTGCATGCTTATATTCTCCTCAGTGAAATTACACTGTAAAGGCCAATGGCTGGACCCCATGGGATATTTTCCCCAAGCTGCTACTAGCCAGGGATACCATTTGAATGTCCCCCATGCCGTTAAAACTACAGTATTTGGACCATCTTTAGATAGGGTTTAAATATTGGTAAATCGGATATATATACCCACATTAAGCATAAGTGTTCTCACATCCACATATATGTACATACAATATCTTAACGTCACGAAACACAAATTCATCCCCTGTCTCAATGTATTAATAAAATAATAAAATTAACCGTTAAAAAGTACAATGTTACTCAATACTGTTTGCCCAATACTATTACACATGTATAGTTGGCTGAATTAAAGAGCTGTTATCAAATACCACATGGCCTGATTGGATCCCCCTCGCCGCTACATGGCACCAAAGGTCAACTTAAAGCTGATCAACGACCACAAGTATACTTATACATGGAGCTCTCAGGTGGACGCCGTATGGAGAGCCAACCAGGCAATAACCTGATAGACACTAATGGGAGAGGCAGAGGGCGAGTGGAGTCCTATAGAGCAAGAGAGAGAGAGAGATTGAGAGAGAGAGAGAGAGAGACAGACAGAGACAGAGAGAGAGAGAGAGAGAGAGAGAGAGACAGAGATAGAGACAGAGAGGGAGAGAGAGAGAGAAAGAGACAGAGACAGAATGAGACAGGGGGAGAGGGAGAGCGAGAGAGAGAGAGAGAGAGAGAGAGAGAGAGAGAGAAAGAGAGCGAGAGAGAGAAAGAAAGAGAGAGAGCGAGAGAGAGAGAGAGAGAGAGAGAGAGAGAGAGAGAGAGAGAGAGAGAGAGAGAGAGAGAGAGAGAGAGACAGACAGACAGAGCGAGAGAGACGTAAGAGTGAGTGAGATGCCGAGACAGACAGACAGTAGCTTGAGTAAGACAGAGACAGAAAGACAAACAGACCGACAGATATACAGGCAGACAGACAGAGAGCAAGTGAGAGGTATAGATAAACAGATAGAGACAGAGACAGACAGACAAGGCAGACAGAGAGACAGAAGAAAGCAAACCTCCACTTACTTATAGGTTGTGAATCCACTGGGATCTTCAGCATTGGTCATATTGGGTGATAAATACTCGTATGTTGGGCACTATTTCCGCTCAGAGGTATCCCAGGGGATGTAACTTTTGTAAGGGCTGTGTCTCATGAGATCGGGCCAATGTGAATGTCTTTGACCGGGTGCCATCTTTGGCCAGGTGCCATCTTTGACAGGGTGCCATCTTTGACCGGCCACCAATAAAAAAAACCTAAGAAAAATAAATTTCTTCTTTGATATGTAAGGAATAAAATAAAGAAAATGGCGGTGGTTATATATCCATATATACCTTGACTTGCCCTAAATAAACCGTTTTCTGTCAGGAGGTCAAATATGGCACCCGGTCAAAGACGTTCACATTGGCCCAATCTCATGAGACACAGCCTAAGGTGTCATGGAGACACACCTTTCTGTCTTTTAGTCATTTCTAAATTGAAGGTTTTTTTGACTGCGAGCGGATATCACCTTTTGACTGTTGCCATTATGTTGTAAATAAAGAAGTAGTTTTTGCAATTCATCGAATCAGTTCACATTCATCAGCTAGTGAATTGTTTACTGACCTGCTATTTTAACACACTACCTGAAAAGCTTGCCATATAACCTTTCTGGCACCGTGCCTGTTGTGGCTATACTGAGTGGATTAGGTGTCACCAGACAAAATCCATTTAATCCACCTTACACCCATATATCAGCTTGCCAACTTTACTCGATTTACCTAGCACCTTATTCAAAGGTTGATTACCAATCCATCAGTGATATATATATAGCCTCCCGCCAGCATATATAGGACTTAAGCAGTTTGGGCAATGGTGGCTGCCATATTGGGCAGAATACCCACAACAGCCATATTCAATTAGCCATAGGACCATGGGTAATGTCTAAGATATCTATGGTAGGTATGTCTGAACGGTCAGTTGGGTAGGGCCATCATGACTACTGTAGACCCTTGACTATAAGTGCACTCCATTTCGCATCCAGTGGCATTGCTGTGTTAGTAGGTTGAGGTTAGTAGTATTCTTACAACACTTGCCTTGTAAGTGTGAGTACTGCTACTCACAAGTGCAAGCCCTCACCTCCAACCCCAGCCACCCACCATGCAGGGAGGCCCAGCTACATTTTACTAACTTGGTTATAATTACATTCCCCCAAACGTCAATTTCTGGGGACTTGCACTGTCTGAATTTACTACAGACGTATTCTATGTAACCCTAAGTAGTATAGTATGTATCGGAACGGGACTATAGTTAAGTACTGTTTATTACTCAATCGACCTGCAGCCAATCAGAGGCCTCCATTTGGTCACGTGACCGGAAGTGACCTACTTAGGGGATTAGTGGTGACGTCACGTGACCTAGTTAGCCAATCAGAGGCCGCCATTGGGTCACGTGACCGGAAGTGAGGTCATATGACCTACTTATGGACCGGAAGTGACGTCATATGACCTACTTAGGGGACCGGAAGTGACCTACTTTAGGATCACGTGACCGGAAGTGACCTGATGAGTCACGTGACCGGAAGTGACGTCACATGAGCTAATGGCCAACCGGAAGTGACCTCATTGAGGATCACGTGACCGGAAGTGACCTGATTGATCACGTGACCGGAAGAAGAAGAAGAAGAAGAAGAAGTGACGTCACGCGACTTAATGAAGAGATGAGCGTCTTTAAGGGGTCACGGGCTTTAAAATGTGATATCTTTTTTTTTGGAGGAGGAGGCGAGTCTCTTTTTTTTTTTTTCGGTAAACTAATAAAAAACACCACGATATAAGTTTTTTTTTTTCATTTTTTATTGTTTTACGAGCGACTGGAAGTGACTTATTGAACTAGGTAGAAGCGTTCTTTAGAGTGTATAAGGGGGAAGGAGGGGAAGGAGGGGAGGGGGGGAGGGGGGCCCTTTTAAGATGCATGGGGAGGGGGGCGCTTTTAGGATGCATGGGGCGAGTGGTGGGGGGGAGGGGGGGAGGGGGGCACTCTAGGGGGGGGGTGGGGTGGGGGGGCACTCTAAGGGGCGCGTTTGTCTCTTTTAAGAAAGAAAAAGAAAAGAAAAGAAAAGAAAAAAAGATTTTCAATCGAGAGACACGCTTCTTCCTCTCGAGAGGAAGAAGCGTGTCTCTTCGTGTTTTTTTTTTGTTTATCACGTGCTGCGATGAGGCGATCAGCTGCGACTGGAGGAAGAAGTGACACTTTAAGAGATCGCGCGTCTTAATTGTTATGATATTTTTTTTTTTTACTTACTAATAAAGAAGACGTATGAAAATAAAACACAACAATTCACATGTCCGTCGTTCTCGTTGTTTCTTGCTTGATAAAGTCAAGTAATATCGCGATGCCGAGGCCAAACTTTCCCATGTCCTCAGTCAACACTCGAAGGAGTTCAAAAGGCGTACCGCCGGCGCCGTCAGCTTCATCTTGCCACATTTTCAACACTCGGAAGGCCCACTCAGCGGGACTTCCTCCGTATTCGCATTCTTCAGCGATCTTATCTAACCTCTCAGGCGACAATTTTAAATGGTCCCCCACCTCTTTCCACCTGCTACCCAGACGTCTGCCGAGGGTGCCCAAGTGCTTATGCATCGCGCGCGAGTCGGGGTTTTCGAAATCCAACCCCTGTCTGTGGAGAAGGGCCATCCACTGAGCCAACAGTTCCATGCGTCTAATGCGGGTGAAGACGCGACCGAGCTCGCCCCATCTATGACGATGCGGGGTTTCACCCCACCACACTCGGAACATCGCCGTACACAGCTCCTCCGGTGTCTTGACACTGCGCTCTACTAGAGCATCCATACGGGCGGCGCTGACTTTTAAGCTACTGCCCAACTCTCTCCAACAGCCGCTCAACTCTTTACCTAGTTGACGAAGCAAGGCGTCGCTATAGGCTAACCGCCGCTGTCCTACCTGTCGGGTCTCCCCATCATCGGTCTGCTGCCTCGCGCCGCGTCTCACGTTGTCAAGCCGCATTAACTTTTTTTCAGGCGCACTGGGCGGTGAAGGCGAGCTTGAAAGTGGAATAGCTTGAGCCATCTCGTCTCGTCTTGGCGGCGGCGGCGGCGGCGGCGGCGGCGGCGGCGGCGGCGGCGGCGGCGGTGGTGGTGGTGGCGGTGGTGGTGGTAGTAGCCGTTACTGGGGTCAGAGGCGATATGTTTTTTTTCCAACAGAAATCAGAGCTTTTTATACAGAGGGAGTTTAATCCCATTTCCAACAGCGCTCCAGCTGTCTAGCGCCCTGTCCGCATGACGCTTTTTCAGCCGCTCCGCTCCTTAAGAGCTTAGATGACGAGGGGGTGTGGCATCGCTATCCGTGGAGACCAGCTGAAAACGGTGTTTTTTCCTCACTCATAGCCTTAATACCTCCTACCCCCTACCCGAGGACGTCTCCCTCCCTCTGACATTCATTGTAACAAACGTCAGAGGTCAGGTGAAAATCGGATTTTTTTCATGCACAGCCTTAGTCAGCTGTCGCCCCTCCCTATTGAACTAGCCGGCCGCCCGCCCGCCTGGCCGGCCCGGTCTACTCGCCACGGCAGGAGGTGGTGATTTTTGTCTTACACTTAAGTCGCTCACCACATGCACACGCCTCTACTCACAGACAGACACGTTCGTCTTAGGGGGGTCCTGCTTCACGCCACACGCCTCCTGTAGTTTTTTTTTTGTATACACACTGTAAGCTCATCACCGTTACCGTTAATCCTTTATACAGCTAAACTGCGCGCTGAATGGCTGAACAGGGTGGTAAGCGGCTTAGCTCACGACAGTGGATCCCTCAAAAAGGGATCCAGCTGAAAACGTCATACCTTATGTCTTTGTGAATGGCCGCCGCCGGTCAGTCGACGGGCAGCAACCGCTTAACCCTTTATACAGCTAATGCGCGTTGAATTGCTGAACAGGGTGGTAAGCGGCTTAGCTCATGACAGTCGATCTCTCAAAAGGGGGGGAAAGGGATCCAGCTGAAAACGTCATGCCTTATGTCTTTTTGTTTCTCTTTGTGAATGGCCGCCGGCCAGCCGGCGGCAGCTGAACAGGGTCGGTAAGTAGCTTAGCTCTAGAAGCGAGAAGGCGTATATAAGGGGCTTGGAAACCTCCATTCACTCACTCATTCTTTTGCTGCTCTCTACAGTCACCACCATGAGCAAAAGACAACATCTAGCGGCGTTCAAGAACAAGAAGACTACGCGGAACAGCGTTCGTTTAGCGTCAGTGCCTGCTCTTGCTACTGAACATGAGACTACCGCCGCAGCCGGTTGGTCTTATCACCCTCCTGCTGTAGCGAGCGCTCGCGGCAGTAGTAGTAGTAATAGTAGTAGTAGTAGTAGTAGTACTAGTAGTAGCAGTAGTAGTAGTAGTGGTAGTAGTACTAGTAGTACTACTGGTAGCAGTCGTCGTGCTAGCGACGTTGTTACACTCGCGACGGTACACGTTGCTGCTAAGCGCGCTGCCGCTGCTACCGCCGTCCCGCCTGCCGCTGCTGCTGCTGCTGCTGCTGCTGCTGCGCCTGCTACTGCTGCGCCTGCTACGGCTGCGCCTGCTGAGGCTGCTGCTGCGCCTGCTACTGTTGCGTCTGCTGCGGCTGCTGCTGCGGCTGCTTCTGCTGCACCTGCTGCTACTGCTACTACTACTGACGACAACGCTCCTGGCACAGCGCAGTACTGGCAACCGGGTTTTTACCTCCCCACTACTGTTGATGACTTTGATGACCTGCCGCACGTTGCACAGCCCCTCTCCTCCACCACTACATCGACGGACGCCCTCGACGCCGCTCGCGCTGAGAGTTACAGCTATTCGGACACTCAGCCCCTGAACCGAGAAGAAGAGGAGGAGGAGGAGCAGCAGCAGCAGCAGCAGCAACAGGGTGAGACAGAGAACGACGCTGACGACGAGGCGTACGAAGAACCCGAAGGGCAAGGGGTGAGCGGTACGTTTTTCGGCTTCCCTCTTCGACCTTTCGACCTCACTTCCTCCACTGCTAGCGCCCCCCCGTCCGGTCCGTGGCGACTGCCCTCACCGCCACCTTACGAGGGCGGCGGCGGCGCTTCATCTTCTACCGCTACACTCAGCACGGACGGCGTGTGGCTGCGCTGTTCCAACAACGAGACCTCCGATACCACCAGCGCTGACGCTGCTCCTGCTATCGGTTCTGCTGCTGATTCAGCTCACGCTGATGGTGTTACTCATCCTGCGGGTGTGAAACGTTCTAAGGTGAGTTCCAGAACAACAAGGCCCACTAAGAAGAGAAAAATACAAGAAAAAGAAGGAGATGGACGAGAAGAAGCAGAGAAAACACTCGGGTTAGAGTTCTGCTTAGACGGAGCTTTGACGCTGGAGATCTGGGAGGACGTGGCTAGACTGTCTAGGAGGCCGCGCTACACAAAAGACGGCCAGGTGAAAGAGGCGTCTCTGACCAGAAGCAAGCGAGTGCACTTCACGGCCGACGCGCTGCGCGAGCTCATAGCACGCATCGCCGATATCCGCGCAGTGGTGCGCATACGCGACACAGCGGCCGCGCAAGGAAAACCTAATCACACCCCCTGGTTCGCAGTGCTGGATGAGGCGGGCGAAGTGTACGCAGCTGTGAGCTACTACAGCGGTAAGAACCTCGTCCACGTGCGCAAGTACGAAGGTCCTGACAAAAAACCCACACAGCAGGGGGTGACGCTGTCCGCCAGAGCGCTCAAAGAGTTGGATGACAAAACAGAGATCATTCTGAAATATCTCGGCATAGATTCGGAATGAGAGACGCTCAACGCTCACGCGCGCACACACACAGCGTTTGACGTACGCTGTATGAGACAGACAGACAGACAGACGGATACACAGACAGCAGACAGAAAGATAGTTACATAGACGACAGATTGATAGATAGCTAGATAGATAGATAGATAGTTAGACGGCTAAGTAGTTGGTAACCGAGTGAAAAAAAACATGACACAGTACGTATGCGAAAAGTGTTTCAAAATGTTTAAAAGAGCGTACAACCACGAGAGACACGTAGAAAATTGTAGAGTAGTAGCTAAGTTTTGCCCTCTATGCGGCGAAGGGGATTGCCGAAAGAGCGCTTGTCGACGCGAATCTCTGGACGGGGTGACCGTCCCTCCGCGCATATGTGCTGTACCGAACGGGGAGGAAACGTTCACGGCGAATTGGCCTGCGATACAAACGGGCGTCAGGATGCACGGGACTCGCGTGAGTGTAACAAACTTCAGGCTACCAACCGGCGAGTTGAGTGACGCTGTAGATACTATGCGTCGCATTCACTTGACACAAAGATTCAGATACAAAGTGGGTTTCTCGGTAGGCTTACTGTTACAACACAGAGAAGACAAGAGCAAACTGCGCTACTTCCACGCCTCCCAGAACAACGCAACTCTCATACAACCGCTCCCTACTGTAACTAATTCAGAAACTTTGGAAGAGCTCCTCTCAAAGATGCAAAACACCGTCGCTTGCGAGGAGGTACGGAAACTTTGCGACGCTGACACCAAGTGGCACGTTCTTTTTCCTACCAATTTGAACATCTGCGTTTACATGGGACCGGGGGAATTCCCCATAGGCGGTAGGATCACTCAGGCCGGTCGAGTTGGAAAGAGAAGCGGCGTGTTAGATTTTCCCAACAAGGACAACCTCTGCATCTTCCGCTGCATTTCCTTTCACTTATACAACACCAGCAAGCGCGCTTCAGATTTGTTACGTCAGTTCTGTCCCGCGGCCACACCTGAATCCTTTCCGGGTCTGAACATCCGCGACTTACCCGCGTTAGAGAACTTGTTTGACGTACAAATAGCGGTTTACACCGCGTCGCGTCAAGTGCCGGGGCGGAAGTTGAGAAGACGCGTTACTCTGATCAGACCGCCTTCCAGAACTGTGGCCGCCCGAGGTAAAGTCAACCTACACCTGACGGCGAAAGGCGGTTTGCACGTCTCTCTCGTCACGGACTTCAACGCGTACGCGGGCATATACGAATGTTGCAAGTGTAAGGCGGCGTTCACCACCGAGTTCTTGCTGAAGAGACACAGGAACCAGCTTTCCTCTTGCCGACAAGTCAAGTTGCGCTACGTAGGTGGCATCTACCAAAATTCGAGAACGATTTTCGAAGCGCTAGCAGACTTCTCCATTTTTCCCCCCGACGGACATTCCGGAATCTACCCTTACAAGATCGCCTTCGATTTCGAGGCTTTCTTCAGACCGTGCAAAGAACCGTCGACGGAGCACGTGTCCCTGCTGTGGGATCACGTCCCTTTGTCGGCTAGCGTCGCATCCGACTTTCCGGGGTGGGAGGGGCCCGTCTGCTTCGTCAGAGCGTCCGACGCAGATTCCGACCCCTTGTTGGACCGAGTTTTAAATCACATAAACGAGAACGCCAAAGCGATCGGGGAAGCTGTGCTAGAACTTTACCGACCGACCTTAGCGAAGTTAGATGCGGCGATAGGTGAAGCTCTCCTGCTGGAGGAGGCGACGTTCACCACCCCTTCTCCAGGCGGCTTCGCTGCGGCTCAGACCAGACACCCGTTAGTTCAACTGAAGAAGCGTCTTCTGAGATACATCCGTCAAGCTCCAGTGGTGGGCTTCAACTCGGGGCGTTACGACTTGAACCTGATCAAAATACGCCTTCACTCCTTCTTCGCCTCCGGAGACCGAAGAAACCAAGAATTCAGCGTCATAAAGAGAAGCAATCAATACTTGGCGGTTTACACACAGCACACGGTTTTCTTGGACGTAGTCAACTATTTGGCACCCGGTTACAACTACGCGACCTATTTGCGAGCTTTCACCAGGAACGAAGAGAAAGGTCACTTTCCTTACGAATGGATGACGTCTACCAGGAAACTGGCAAACAGAACGCTGCCGCCGAGATCGGCTTTCGACAGCGAGCTGACGGGCGTCAAAATGTCCGAATCCGACTACGCCGCATGTCAGAAAGTTTGGTCCGACGAGAAGATGCAAACTATGGAAGACTACTTGATCCACTACAACAACAAAGACGTGAAACCTTTCATAGAAGCTCTGAAAAATCACGCTAAATTTTTCCAAGATCGCGGCATCGACATGTTGAAAGACGGAGTTTCTCTCGCCGGTTTGACTTTACGCTTCCTCTTCCAAAACCTAGAAGACGCGTTCACAACGTTTCCCCAGTTCAACGCCGTCCTCCACGCTCTGATCAAAGAGAATCTAGTCGGCGGTCCTTCCATCATCTTCCATAGATTTCACGAGAAGGGCACCACGCGGATAAGGGAGCACAAGTACGGCGAAGAAGCGAGACCGTGCCAACACATCCTAGGACTAGACGCTAACTCTCTGTACTTGCGCTGCATGAGCGAAGCGCACTGCACGGGCTATTACGCGGTGAGACGGCCCGAGACCGAGTTCAAGCCCGAAATCAGGCAAAGAAACTCTCACAGCGCTTTGGAGTGGTTACGCTTCGTAGAGCACGACCGCGACGTGAAACTGCGCCACGCTCTGAACGGCGGCGAGATGGCGGTAGGCTGTCGGAGAATTCGCGTGGACGGATTTCACGCGGCCTCTAATACGGTTTTCCAGTTTCACGGGTGTTGGTTCCACGCTCACGAGTGCATACCGTCGCACCGATATCAGTGCGCTTCACTGAGAGAGGAGAGACGCGACAGAACGACCAGAGTAAGCGCTTACTTGAAAGCGCTAGGTTACAAGCTGGTCGTCGTGTGGGAGTGCGAATGGCGAGAGATGAAGCGTCGAGATGAGCGGGTCAAGGCCTCCCAACAACGCTGGAAGGTTGACGCTTTGAAAGTGTCTCGAAACGCGATGAGCGAGAGCGACATCCTTTCCGCTGTGAAAGAGGAGAAAATGTTCGGTTTAGTTCAAGTGGACATCACTACGCCGCCTCACCTACGAGAGTACTTCGAAGAAATGACCCCCGTTTTCAAGAACGCGACCGTTTCAAAATCGGACATAGGCCCTCACATGTCAGACTTTGCGCAGGAAGAAAAGCTGTTGAACACGCCTCAGAGATGTCTGATAGGGAGTTACCACGGAAAAAATATTCTCTTGGGAACGCCGCTTCTCAAGTGGTATTTAGAGCACGGTTTGATAGTCACCAAAGTGCAGCTGGTTGTAGAATACCTACCTAAACGCTCCTTTGCCGGTTTCGCGGACGAAGTGACGGCGGCGCGAAGACGTGGCGACGTGAACGAGAACGAGAAAATTCTGTCAGACTGTTACAAGTTAATGGGAAACGCTACGTACGGTAAAACAATCTGCAACAAAGAAAAACACACGGCGGTGAGATACACTGACAGTCGGAAGTTCGAACTATTGGCCAATTCGTGGCGCTTCAAAAAGGCGTCCGAGTTGACTTCCGATCTGTTTGAAGTCGAACTACAACCGAAAACGGTCAAGAACAACCTCCCTATTCAGATAGGGTTCATGGTATACTAGTACGCGAAGTTGAAAATGTTAGAGTTCACATACGACTTCTTGGATAGATTCGTCGATCGGCGCGATTATGCCCTTTGTCAAATGGACACCGACAGTCTTTACATGGCTCTCAGCGGTGCCACGTTGGATGACCTAGTGAAACCTCGCCTGAGAGAGACGTACTTCAGAGAGAAACGAAAGTGGCTTCCGACAGCGGTGTGCGACGAGCACTTAGAGCTTTTCGTGAAGACAAAAACGGAAAGAGTGCGAGAATGGTGTGCGCCGCCCGGCGGATGTTGTGAGAGACGGTACCTTCACGATCTGAGAACTTCGGGGCTCATGAAAGCGGAGTGGGAAGGTGACGGGATCCTAAGTCTCAACCCTAAGACTTACATTTGCTACGATCGAGTCAGCGACACCGGTGAAAGAAAATCCAAAAAATGGAGTGCAAAAGGCGTACAGAAGAAACAAAACCCCCAGGAACCAGACGCCTTCTTAGATGTTCTTCGCCAACGAAAAACTCTCATTGCTGTAAATAGAAATTTCAAAGTGGTGCGAAACAAAATAGTCACCTACACCATAGAGAAAGACGGCGTGCGCTACTTGTATTATAAGCGTCGCGTGCATTCTGACGGTGTGACAACGAGTCCTTTAGAGATATGAAAAAAAAAAAAAAAAAAATAAGCGTGTGCATCTTTTCAAAAATAGAGTGTTTATCAAGATTGAAAAAAAAATAAATAAAAAAAAATTAAAAGAAAATATTGTTGTGTTTTTATTATCATACGGCTTCTTTTACTAGTAAGTCGCGCAGTCTCTTAAAGCGTCACTCATGTGACGACGTCGCTTCCAGTCACGGGATCCTAAACAAAAAAAAAACTTCTTCTTCTTCCGGTCACGTGATCAATCAGGTCGCTTCCGGTTGGCCATTAAGTCGTGTGACGTCACTTCCGGTCACGTGACTCATCAGGTCACTTCCGATCACGTGATCCTAAATTAGGTCATATGACGTCACTTCCGGTCCCCTAAGTAGGTCAGTAGGTTACCCAGAATGCACCATCCCCTAAGTAGGTCACTTCCGGTCACCCAATGGAGGCCTCTGATTGGCTGCAGGGTTACCCAGAATGCACCACTAATCCCCTAAGTAGGTCACTTCCGGTCACGTGACCAAATGGAGGCCTCTGATTGGCTAACTAGGTCACGTGACGTCACCACTAATCCCCTAAGTAGGTCACTTCCGGTCACGTGACCAAATGGAGGCCTCTGATTGGCTGCATATCGATTGAGTAATAAACAGTACTTAACTATAGTCCCGTTCCGATACATACTATACTACTACCCTAGTATATCTCTCCAAAAGGACAGTTACCATAGTAGCCCTCATACAGTTACCATAGTACTTGTTATTGCAAACCAAAAGTAAACAGTTACCATAGTCCACCTGATTCTAAAAAGAAATTCATACTGCTGTTTTAGACAGTTCCATCATATATACTTAGTGGCCAAGATAATAAAGTATAGTACCAGCTGTAACTATACAACTATGCAATACCAAAGCTGCAATGAATACAGTGTAATCACTACCCGGAATCACTACCGTAAAACCTTGTGCATAAGCCACGACTAATAGGCGAATCAGATCGGCAGTGCGGCTTATAGGATCGATCCAGGGTCAGGGTGCGGCTTATACGTGAGTTTTTGCTGCTATGGTACAGTACTAAAAGTCACCATAATCAGATCTCTGTTGCAGCTTATAAGATCGGCCCAAACTCGGGGTGCGGCTTATACCCGAGTTAGCTTATACGCAAGGTTTTACGGTACTTTTAATTTTCTAAGCTACAGTGGGGATCCCTCAAACGTGATCTGGTAAATGCAGTTACCATAGTCTCAGTTCTGACAGTGCTTATAAGACTTCTACCTAGCATGCTGGTATTAGAGTATTTAGAATAGTCATTCAGCGATGTTTTGAAACATATTATATGATCCTAAGAAAAATTAGGAAATTTTTGGGAATTTTACCTTGAAATAGTTTTTTTCTAGGGAATTCTGAGTCTAAACTGTTATTGTTTCTCAAAAAGTTGGGGGGGGGGGGCAAACATATTTACCCCGTCCCAACTTTAAAGTTGGGGGGAGGGGGGACTTGGGCCCCCAGGCCTCTCTGTTCCGCTGCAACTGAGTATCCCTAGGAACTAAATCGGCTGAGATACTATAGCTGGATGGAAGTACATAATGTTAAACTTATGAACAAATCTCGTATATACCCTGTAGGCGTCATGAATTAACGCACACACATGCAGCCACATGAATTAACAGACATTATCTGCCAGTGGATAAAGATTACTACATTAGCTCAGAGACCTGCGGTCGTTTAGGTGTTTCTCCATGTAGATGAATCAACCTGAAATCTGATTTTGTGTTATATAAAAAACGTACCCTGATAACGACTATTACCCCTAGGTATGTGTCCTATAATATGTATATCATTGCATACAGGTTAACCCTTTAAGGACGGATGTGGGTAAAATGTGATATTTGTCGTCATGATGCACCAATGCAGCCCTGACGAGTAACTCGCCGGGGCTGCATTGATGCATCATGCCGACCCTAAGGATTACTCACCAGGGCTACATTCATGCATCATGACGACCAAGGTCATGATGCATTAATGCATTATGCCGTCCTTAAAGGGTTAGGTAAATACCCTAATACAGCACACATTAGGTAGTGACTAGACCTTACAATAAAAAGACCAGCGCCAGGTGTGGCATTATAAACCAGCATAGATTTATCATCATACTGCACTGCTTTCTGCCACATTGTGATCAATACTCATACAGCGTGCCGTGCTGTACAACACTCTGTTTGAGGACCTGCCAGAGTAATGACGAGAGATCAGTGCCCTCTGCACCTCCCACACCTCCCTCTACTCACACATTGTTTCTTTTGTATCTCTGCCCCAGCCTGCCTGCCTGTTTATAGTTTTGTTTGTCTCTACATGTGTGAAGTTATCTTGTATCTCTGACTCAGCCTGTCCATTAACTCTGCCTATCCTACATATTCACAGCCTATTTGTAGTACATCTGCCACAGCTGTCCCGTTCACAGTCTTTGTGTATCTCTGCTACAGCCTGCCTGTTTACAGTCCTCTTGTATCTCTGCCCCAGCCTGCCTGTTTACAGTCCTCTTGTATCTCTGCCCTAGCCTGCCTGTTCACAATCGTCTTGTACCTCTGCCCCAGCCTGCCTGTTTACAGTCCTCTTGTATCTCTGCCCCAGCCTGCCTGTTCACAATCGTCTTGTATCTCTGCCCCAGCCTGCCTGTTTACAGTCCTCTTGTATCTCTGCCCCAGCCTGCCTGTTCACAATCGTCTTGTATCTCTGCCCCAGCCTGCCTGTTTACAGTCCTCTTGTATCTCTGCCCCAGCCTGCCTGTTCACAATCCTCTTGTATTTCTGCCCCAGCCTGCCTGGTCACAGCCCTCTTGTATCTCTGCCCCAGCCTGCCTGATCACAGTCCTCTTGTATCTCTGCTCCAGCCTGCCTGTTCACAATCCTCTTGTATCTCTGCTCCAGCCTGCCTGTTCACAATCCTCTTGTATCTCTGCTCCAGCCTGCCTGTTCATTACATTTTTGTATCTCTGCCCCACCCGCCTAGTTAATAGTCTTCCTGTATCTCTGCTCATTGTCTCCCTGTATCTCTGACTGTAGATATGTGAGTAAGGGAAATATAAGAATATAGATGTGAGTGCTGTTCCCTAACCATAATATTATTGTGTAGTTATGTCCTTTCCAACACAACACTCCAGTATGGAGCAGGGGCATATTGAGATAGTGCGACAGAACCAGGGTATGTACAGAGAGTGAGTGGTCCCCACCCACAGCACGTGAGGAGCTACTCAAGGTGACACTGAGCAGCTCATTCAGTTAGGGTGGAGCAGCTCAGGAGGCTCAATGTGGCAGATCTAGACTCTACTCCACAACTCAAAAACAGGAGGTCTAATGTGGTACCACTAGATCCTCTATTACAAGACAGAGATACAATGTGGCACCACTAGACTCTACTACAAGACAGAGATACGATGTGGCACCACTAGACTCTACTACAAGACAGGAGATAAAATGTGGCACCGCTAGATCCTCTACTACAAGATAGAGATATAATGTGGTACCACTAGACTCTACTACAAGACAGAGATACAATGTGGCACCACTAGACCCTACTACAAGACAGAGATACAATGTGGCACCACTAGACCCTCTGCTACAAGACAGGAGATACAATGTGGCACCACTAGACCCTCTGCTACAAGACAGGAGATACAATGTGGCACCACTAGACTCTACTACAAGACAGGGATTACAATGTGGCACCACTAGAATCCACAACTCACTGACAAGAGTTACAATGTGGTACCACTAGACTCTACGGCACAACTCACAGGCAGGATACTGGGCACCTGTAGCAGGGCTGAGGGCCCAGGGGCCTTGGGGCCTGAGGGCCCTGCCCTTGTGTTCCCCTATTGTCACTCAGCTGCTAACAGGAGTAAAGGTGTCCCCATGTCCACTGACGGGACATCACCCGGGGGTCTGTCGGACCCAGTACTACCCACATCCACAGGTAAGGTAGCCACTGAGTACTGTGGTCATAACTATTTTACTGTGTATAAAATATATATATTTTCGCTATATTCACGGAAATGAAAGAGCAGTGAATTCATGATACAGCAAATACTGTCTTATAAACAAGCCAACAGCTTGTCTGCTCTGGCTGTCAGTGAATTCAATTATCAGTAAAGTTATTATTTTTGCCACATCTGCGAAAATGTATACCCGTGAATATAACTATGTTCACAGTAGCCCTCTACCAGCAGATGGCATTGAGCTCACGCGAGTACACGGACACATGTTTACAGCGAGCCTTACAACAATCTTACTGAAGTATTAGTCTTAAATATTGTTTACATACTGCAAAGTTTTGACACACCTCGTTCTGACTATTGGTAATCGAGTAATGTATAATGAATAAAACACTGGTTGGGGGCAGAGCCCCCCCCCCCCATAACATATACATGTTAACAAGACTTCAGTAAAACTATTGTTAGACTCACTGTAAACGTTTGTCCATGCACTCGCGTGAGCTAGGTCGGTCATGCCCTCTACCATATCACCCTCAATGTGACCCTGCACAGAGTAAAGAAACAGCGTCAAAAGGGAGTCCATGTTGCCTCCAAAATACCCCCTCTCTCGGAGAGTCTTATGTGACTCCCTTAGGTCAGCCAGGGAGTCACCTATAGGCTCCTTTTATCAGCCTGAGCTCCCCTAAAGAGAGGAGTCATTCTGCAGGCAACTTAAACTCCCTTTTGATGTTGTTTCTTTTTTTCGTGTATACATGTAAGGACATTATTATGCCTCAAATTTCAGGTTCATGCATCGTCATGAATCACCAATGCAGTTCCGATGAACAACTCTTGGGCACTGCGTTAATACCTCATGGCCGTGTCTCACCAATGTGAACATCTTTGATCAAGTGCCATCTTTGATCGGGTGCCATCTTTGACTGACCACCATGAAAAATAAGATAAAAAAAAACTTCTTTGATATGTAAGGAATAAAATCAAGAAAATGGCGGTGGTTATATCTCCATATATATCTTCACCTGCCCTAAATAAACCATTTTCTGTCAGGAGTCAAAGATGGCACCCGGTCAAAGAGAAGAAAAAAGGGTTATAAAGTGCTTTATTTCATGGTGGGAATGTTGATCTCTATGCTAAAGGATAGGAATTGCCGTTCCCTCGGTAGCGTGCAGTAACCCTTGGATATACTGCACAGGCTGTTCTGCATGCCCCGAGGGTCACGTGAAAAACTGAAGTAAATGAAGTAAATGAAGTAAATGAAGTAAATGAAGTAAACGAAGTAAACGAAGTAAACGAAGTAAATGAAGTAAATGAAGTAAATGAAGTGAATGAAGTGAATGAAGTAAATGAAGTGAATGAAGTGAATGAAGTGAATGAAGTAAATGAAGTAAATGAAATAAATTTGTGTTCATTTTCCATTGAAATACTATAATAAATACAGAGTTGTACTGAAAAAGTGACCTGGACGATGGTTACTGCACAAGGGACTCTTGCTCTGTTCTCCACGAGGCCCACACAGAAAATCTAAATGCCTCGATCCTTAGCCTGTGGTGACTCTCCTTGGTTAGTTATAGGGATATTGGTCAGGCATGACCAAGCGCAATTCAAAAATGACTGAGGCAAAACAACATATATGACTAATGCCTTACTCAAAAGGACTCATAATAAGGCCTAATACTCATTGAAGTGGAGAACACTAAGGTGAGTTGGTCAGTTCTGACCAACTTGACAATATTAACTAACCTAGGTCGGTTGTATGTGGAGTCAAAAATGACTAACTTGGTGAGGTAATATAGTGACTGAGAGATTGGTCGTATAGGGAGCCTAGGAATATCAGTGCAGGTCCAGGACGGCTCGTGCAGTAGCCACCATTGCGTCTACTTTACATGCAGATCTGTCTATATGTACAAACGTATTATACAATGAAACAGGGTAATAGTCTATATAACATACAAATTAGTTTTATGTAATGTAGAGATAATTCAGATGATCGGTCCTAGCTAGGTAGTATAATTATAGTCACAGATAGGCTCCACCCACACAGTGTGAGTAAGAGTTTAATGAGGGTTTATTCTGGTACTTCAATCAATATGCAACTACTTGTAAGTACAGCTACCTTAGATTTCATCTAATAGCAGAAGAGGTTGTTTCATCTATAATAAAGTATAATTTTAACTGGCATATATATTACCAAGTTGTGGGTAACAATTCATGGGTGCATTTAGCATGGGGGTTCGGCTACACACATTACTTTCCATACACTTATATAGATACTGTATTCGACGTAATAAGCTCCCTGGGCGCTTAAAGGATTATTTTCTGTGGGAAATCGGCCTCAAAAATCCATTTTAATAAGTACCCCGCCATGGTTCTCATTTACAGACTACTGGCACATCTCAGTGACCTCTAGAAGGTCTCTGCTCACCTCTATGCCTTCACACTTGGCGTAGCCTTAACACCTGCACAGGTGTGAAGTGCTCTATGGTGTTAAAAAACAATATATGAGGAATACATTAACAAATCTGGAAAAATAACTAAAAGGCGGGGTAGGAGGGGGCACTTAGTAGGGGGAGGGTGCTTATTAGGTCGAATACGATATTCCATTATAGGTTTATAGATACAGCTTACACTTTAATGGTGCAACATGTAAAGTGATATACTGTAGTGTACAGTTGTACTACTTAAAGCCCCAGCGCCCCTATATATAGGGCTGAGTACCTCTCTCGGCTCCACTCCGACTGCCACTGGAGGGGTACCGAGATCTGCGCCTTTAATGATTTCTGCGGTTCTACCTGTCAGAGTGTGTCAGTATCACAAGGACCCAGGCATCACAAGGTGCCGGTGGTGGTAGCAGTGTCTGTGGGAGTCCAGGGCACGCCCCTTTAACCCTTTAAGGACACATGTCGCTAAAACTTAAAAGATGACATTGGTCGTCATGATGCACTAATGCAGCCCTGGTGAGTAGCTTGCCAACCCTACGGGAGTGTCCTAACTCTGTAGGGCCGGCATGATGCTTAATCATTATGCCATACTTAAAGGATTAGCCTAATGGAGTGGTCATTTCTTAACAAATGGAGAGATGTTTTCGGTCGCCCCCGCGAGAGGGTAAAAAATGTTTGGGGTTAAATTTGTCGCGGCTTAGCCCTTTTAGTTATAGTATATCGTGGGCTTTTTCGATAAGAAGGGGTGACATTTTTTGTTTCCACCTGCCAAGGGGTGCAAATGGGTTTGCTCCCCCTATTAAGGGGTAAAAAGAGCATAGTACTATACTGCACTGCGCTCTTTCTTCATCTTAGTATAAGAATGCCACATGAATGCAACTCTGGCATGCATCATCTCGACACTATGGGGTTGACACACTCGCAATGTAATGCATACTACAGTAAAGCAGGACCGGATCTAGGATTTTGAAAAAGGGTGAAAGAAAATCCAACGAAAATCCTTTTTTATTAAGAGAAAACCCCCTGAAATTTGGGCGACCGCCCCCCCCCCCCACACACATCCCCCAGACCCCATGAGGGAATTTATTGTGTGAAACATAGGAGAATTTGGATATTTCTATCTTTACTTCGTTCTGTTCTGAGAGGTTCATGGGACATATTGCTAAAAATAATGATAGAAAAACTACTTTTAGAGGACCTGCTCTTGAATGTATTTATTTTCAAAATTTTACCTTTTGATTGATTTGTTTTGGGGAGGTTTGTGGGGGGTTACTACCCCAAAATATTTGCGAATTCTGCTAATTTGGTATATTCTGAATATTTGAGGGCACATTGCTTTAGAAGAATCTAGAGATTCTCCCCTTTAGACTAATGTATTTTGATTTTTAATAAAATGTAGAAATTCTATTGTTAAATTGGTGTCTTCTGATGGGTTTTTAGAACATATTGCCCCAGGAAAATTGGTGCGTTCTGAGGAGTTTTATGAGCATATTGCTCCAGGAAAACCATGTAATCTTATCTCTGGATTGGTATATTTTGACGGGTTTGGGGACATTGCTCCAAAAACTATAGAAAGATATTTGAGCACATTTATTTAATAATTTAGGAACATCTGGATATTATACCATTTAGATTGGTATATTCTGATGGTCCTGGGAGTTTGTTGCATCTGACAGGAATATTTTGAAATATTACATGTAGAATTGGCATGTTTTGGTATAGTTGGGGGCATATTGCTCGAACAATTAAGAAAATCAATTGTCTAAAGCGCTGATTCCACTGCCGTCACCTGACAAATCCGTCGCTTTTTTGACAAATCAGTGGAAGCAGATTTTCCAATCAAAAAGAGAAAAAATTGTGGCGGATCCGTCAATTACACTTCCACTGATCTGTCCGTCAATGGGGGTATTTTTAAGAGCTGAAGTGACGGAAATGGTAGACCGATTCATATTTTTTTCCCCATATTTCCGTCCGTCGAAAGATCCGTCATTTTGTCTGTTTCAGTGAGTGTGTGGATGTGTGTGCACAAAGAGAGGAAACAGCGTCAAAAGGGACCTCTTTTTTATCTCAAACAAGATGATTTATCTTGTTTTCTTGGAATGAGAAACATTAGTTTTGGCTGTGTGTTAGTACTAACTGACACGATTTGAAAACTACCCCCAACCCCACATCTGAATTCTAATTTCAAAAACGGTCCCTCCTCTAGAAGACTTTTGTTGAATAATGCGCGGCAACCACAAATTGGATTGACTGCACTATACATAGGGTTTGATCCATGCATAGAAATACTGCCCCTAAGTGGTTGATAAGCTCCTGAATGGTCGACATGATGCATTCATGCAGCCATGGCTGCATGAATGTCAGGGCTGCAATAATGCCCCACCCCAAATCAAGGTATCCACATTTTCCCACTCCCCATCAAAACTGCCCCACCCCATCCAAATACTACTTCCTTATATGGCCCTAGACCCTTAAATTTGACATGGCAACATGAGGCATTCTGAGGCTTAGTGAAAATGGGGCAGGAAGAATAAATAGATAGTGATATGTGCCATGGGCCATTTCTTAAAATCGATATGGCGACATGAGCATTTCTTAAAATCAACATGGGATATGGGGACTCCCCCATCAAGGCTGGGCCCCTATTATATGTGAATATAGTTGCACTTACTGCCTCGAGTCTGTCCAGTCGTGGAGTACTGCCGTCAGGGAGGGGTTGGTCTTTCCTGTGGTGGTAGTGTTAGTCACCTGTAAGGTGCGCCCTGTGGGGTGCGCCTCACCCAGGTGCCAACAGATGCACCAGACCAGTGCCAGGCACACCAGCCATGACATGCTGCACCCAACCATCTTCAATATGGTGACAGAGACACAACAGGTTTGCTATACTGTCTTCTTACTGCTGTATCTATAGTGTACCCAGTTCGCTGACTAATGCCCCAACCCTGGGCGGATGGAGGTTTATATATAGGCCTATACAGGAGATGGCATGATCAACAGGCAGATGCACTGTGAACAGTCATTTACAGTAAGATAACAATTGCACATGTATACTAACATAGATTTTCAGGTATAAAAATTATACTATTTCTATGTTAATTGAGGGAGAATTACATTCACTTTGTTTAAAACGGAGTAAATAATAATATTCCTGTATCTCAGAGTTAATCAAATTCAGTTATATAGCAAACACTTGATATCAGTCAACATATACTTCTTTCTACGTTTAATGTGTCTCAAATTTTCAAAAAGTCCCAGTTAAATGTTCAGGTGTATAGAACCGACCAGAACCACAACATGTCTAAACTTATACTGCATAACTATACAACATTAACTTCTAACAGTGTATAGATATGGTAGTTGGTAAAGAAGAATAAAACAATTAGTGTGGCCAACAGGATACAGGGTGATATCGAAAGCAAACCTCCCACCTCCCACTGTGTATACAGAATCCGCCATGAGAAAGAGGGCACTCTATAATGTCTAGTAATGGGAGCTCTAAAGTAGGGGGGCACTTGGTATGATATATTAGACATACAAATCTGTGCGGCTGGAAAGCCTGTATACTTTCTCACCAAGATTTCCCCGAGCGAGGCTCCACAGTTCCCAAAATCCCCCTAGCAAAGCAAGAACCAACATAATTAACATAACACAAAAAAGTGTCCCTATAAGCAATTCGTAGGAATGAGAAATTCAAATGAATTCAATAAAAAGAAAGGTTCATGCTCATCAAAGTGTTTCTAAACAAAAGTCCATTTTCAACTAAATCTTCCAAATTAAAACAAAACTGTCAACAAAAGAGATTGAGTGCTACGCACATTTCTTGCGACATAGCGACAGGTGCCCACCCCTGTTAAATTAACAGGGCCAATTGCTATCATATGAAGGGTTCAATCCCCTTTAAGGGCTGCATAGTGCTTTAATGCAGTATTCCCTTCATCGTCCTGGTGCATGAATGCAGCCCAGCAAGTAACTCGCCAGGGCTGCATTCAAGCACCATGCCGACCCTACAGATTGGTATACTGTTAAAAGGGTCAACACAATGCATGAATGAAACCATGGCGAGTAGACTCGCCGAGGCTGCATTCATGCATGATGACAACCAAAGACATAGCACATCAAAGCAATATTTGGCCCTCAAAGGGTTAAAGTGGCATTCTCACCGAGCGTTTCCCACTCACAAATCGACTACTGTTCTAGTCTGCTATGTGGTTAAGTGCGAGTGGTGAGAATGTACCTTTAAGGTGGTCCCCATTGACGTGTCCCTCCAGTAATAGACAAGCAGCCTTGGCACCTGGATGAGCCATGACCTTGTGGACACAGATAATCTATAGGTTTAAGAGGTTAGTCAGTAGTGGCTATCCCAGGTTCGTCATAGTCATATTAGTCAAAATGACGGAATTATATTTTAAAAAAATGCCTAAAGCAAAACTAATGCCTGAGTCAAAATATCATTTATTTATCATTAAACTGAAACGACGCCAATAATATCACACTCCTGAGATCGGCGTGGTATGTGGAAAACCGTCCCCTGCTGAGGACGACTGCCGAACCCATAAATTAGTAGTGATAATGATAATAACCCTAACACACCTTAAAATGTAAAGGTAGGTTAGTCAGTTTGACTAACATGATAGAATTGACTAACATAGATTGGGCGTATAGGGAGCCAGAATATGACCAAGGGTATCTCAGTCATTTTCTGGCTCCCTATACGACAACCCATCATAGTCAATGCTATCAAGTTAGTCAAACTGACCAACCCACCTTAGTCTTTTCTTTATTGTGCATATTAGGGTTAGTCATTTCGACTAAGGCATTAGTTTTTACTTACTCATCTTTGAATAATTTGACTAATGAATGATGAATGCCCCTATGACAAACCTAGGATAGCCATAACTGACAAACCTCTTAAACATGTGGATTTTCAGTGTACATGACTTTGTCTACGAGCCCCCCCCCCCCCCAACTACAAGTACACATACCACAATATACCTACAGCCTCTTTGTTACTTTGACAGCAAGGTCCTTAAAGGATCAAGGCTATAGACTTAAATCTAGATAAGGGAGTGCTCATTTTTTAACAACAGGGGGGGTGATTTTGCGCGGAGCTCGTGAATTTTTTTTGCGCGTTTGCGCCCCTTTGTAGCATAGTTACGCATAGGCTTTTCCCCTCAAAACAGGTTGAATTTTTTGACCCCCCTCCAAGAGGGGTCTAAATTCTTTACCCCCCCCCCCAATCCACCACCCCCCCTGTTGTTAAAAAATGAGCACTCCCTAAAGGACTAACATAGTGCAATCACCAATAGTGAAGGTGCACCAACAAAATGGTAGTACAGGTTACCTTTCGTTGTAGCAGACCCTATCACTTTTTAATCCCAAACCCCAGTGATTTAAGAACACCTGGGTACTTGTTATTTAAATGAAAAAGTATGAAGTGTAGATCAGGTTATGGAATGGGTGCCTTGAGCTAATTTCAGAAGCGGTCGTTTCTAAATTAGTGAACATGAAGACGATGTAAATGTAGTGTATCTCTAGGCAGGTAGGGGTGAAACTGAAAGATGACTCTTATATTTTGAGAGGCCTTTCCCTAGAACAGATTTCAGTGCAAACAGTCTAACTACTATTCCAGAATACCATCGTGAAATTGTTTGTGTAACTCATTTATTTATACTTAATATGATATAGAACAAGCCTGTAAATCTGCCACCTCCAGTTGGAAGTTCATAACCTATTCTGGGGACAGAACATAATACCCGTAAATTCCCGCGTATAACCCGCACCCCGACTTTGAGAGAATCTTATAACCAGCACCGGGGGTCTGAAAATCGCCGTTTTAGTACTGTACAATACTAACAAAAACCCTCGTATTACCCGCACCTAGACTTTCATAACATTTTATAATACACAATCGAGATTTGATTCGCGTATAACCCGCGGGTTATACGCGGGAATTTATGGGTAGTTAAGGTTGGCTATCCCATACATTGCTGGGGTTGCCTCTAGTTTAGAAGATCACAGAACCTTTAGCTACAAAGAGCTTATCCTTGTAGAGGTAGATTATGATGTGTCAGGTACAATGTGGCCCTCATCCAATAATAAGGGAGTGCTCATCTTTGAACAACGGGGGGGGGGGGGGTGAAATCTTTTCACAGGAAGGCAACCTTTCTTGCACCCTAAGGGAGTACAACATTTTTCCACTTCACCCGGCGGTTCAGAAATTGGGGCGCTTGCACACTTTTTACTGAAATCAGGTGACATAATTTTGCCTTCCCCTCAAGAGGAGTTGAAATTGTTTATCTCCTCCTGGTCAAGGGATATATTTCATGTAGACAAGTGGGATCTAAGGTTATGTTCAAAACCAAGGCCCGATTACGGCTGCTTGAACTCTATGAGTTAAAGCTGAAACAATAGACAAAAGCGGCTTGTAGTATATGTTCAACTTGATTTATATTATATCTTTTTGTTCTATGGCATCATTTACCTACCTATATAAGAGCATCCAATATTAAAGATACCCTGTATGATGGTCACCTGTTAACCTGTATGTTAATGGTTGTTTGATAATCATAACTTGGGACTAGCGATGAGATTGTAAACAACAACATACAACATTATCATGATAGCATTTGTTTATTATGATGTATCTCATCTTTGAATGTACTGTATTTTTAGAAAATCACCATGTGAAATAAAAATACTTTATTAACTCAAAAAAAAATACATTATTTACCCCCCCCCCCCCAAAAGAAGAAGAAAAACACACCAAAAAACCCCCCAACAAACCCACCCCCTGTTGGTAACAAATCAGCACTCCCTGAAGTGTAGACCTACATACCTAACTATCGGCTGTTGTAATTTATGAGTTGCCGTGGCACATAAAAGGAATCTAATAAATCTAATTATAGTTATAGTTATCTAACTACCCACTGCCTCCCTAAACACAGGGTGGTAGTTTGTGTAGCTCAGTAGGACAGACTACATTGACAATACTGTGACGTCTTAAAACATGATTATGAACATGGTAGTATGTTGAGCAACAGTAGATGGTATCACCTCATCTTTAAGGACGGCATGAGGATTTAATATGCATGATGCATGAATGCAGCTCTGGCAAGTAACTTCAAGCATCATGCTGAACCTATGGGGTAACTCGCCCAGGCTGCTTCGGTGCATCATGACACAAATGTCATCTTTTAGTGATATCCGTCCTTAAAGGGTCAAATGAGTAGCTCATAGCTCCTGCTGAGAGGGGGTACAGGAGGGGGGGGGGGGAGATGTAGAGATCGCTGCCTGCATATATCAGGGAGACATAATGGTATTGATATATTGATGTTTCTTAAAATACTATATTACATCCACAAACAATGGATATCGATAGGTCTAATACCTCACCTTTCTAACAGTGAAATAAGTTTTCAAATATTCCCATTAGAAGCTAAATACCTTAAAGTGGCCACTCCTAAAAACATAACACTCTTAACCCGAACCCCCATTTCCTTTTTTTTCTTATTTTGGAAAATGACATTCTTAAATCAATGTTATTATCTTAAATTCTATATTCCAACGTGCGAGTCTGTCCACTAGTGCATAAGTAAACTACTCAATACATTCTCTATCTCTCCCCTCCACTCCTGCTGTTAGGCTATGTCCTCAGAGCCTGGGCGTTGCACTATTTGGCGTGAGACCGACACCTGTGTCTCTCTCTGTTAGATGTAGCACTAGGACAGTTTGCCCAGTGCTGCCACCAGGTGGCAGGTGGCTGTACCTGTGAAGGTCAGGGCCTGGAAACTCTGAACTGCTCCAGGTGCCAGCCAGATAAGGGATGCCAAGTGACTAGACGCCACCTATTTTACCTGTAATCTTAAAAGGCCCACTTTTCCGATAATCTTAATCAATTTCCAGGCCTATCCTCTAGATGGCACCACTGTATGTTGGTAACACTGCTGTTCATATAGGGGGCTCTGCCCCTGCACCCCCTTTCCTTTTTCTCTTTTTTTTCTTTTTCTTTTTTTAAACTGTAATAGAACTATAACCGTACCCATTTAGCTCTAAAGGGAAGGCCATTCAGACTTGCAGACTTACAGTGATGCCATCTAGAGAACAGCACACATATATGGTAGATCAACCTAGAGTCAGCCACGTACCCCGAGATGTTCAATCCAATTGTATAGACATTGATGTATGAATAGCCCTCTTTTCGTGTATCAGAGTACACTTTCAGTGATACTCTTTCCAGCAATGGCTAAATAGAGACAATGCAATAGATGAATAACTAAATGATTACGGTGGACATCTCAGGGTATATGGTTGACTCTAGATCGATGTACCCTAATCAGACACACACACACACAGACTGCAGCACTGTGTTGCCTCTGTGTTTAATCTGAGACAGTGCAGCACACATAGACTGCAGTACCGTGCTGTCTGCGTTTTTTTTAATCAGATATCACAGGTTTCAGCTGTCTTCTGTGTATGTTTAATCAATGCATGGCTGTTAAAGAGAGCCATGCGTGTTAGATCGTGTACATTATGTGTGTAGTCTATAGATCAGTGGAGGTGAATAGAAAGGTCAGGTGGAAGGTATGGGAGAGACAGAAAGGCAGACAGGTGTTGAAAAGGAGATTTATCCATGAAAGGGACGTGTGGATTTGTTCCGTGCTACACCTTATTATCATTATAATGATTTAAAGACATCAGGTGCAATAGTTGTAAGCCTTT
This sequence comes from Harmothoe impar, assembly GCA_947462335.1. Taxonomy (NCBI): domain Eukaryota; kingdom Metazoa; phylum Annelida; class Polychaeta; order Phyllodocida; family Polynoidae; genus Harmothoe; species Harmothoe impar. Next base: position 20,657,456 of record OX381719.1, read on the forward strand.
CATAGGCCATCAAGCTCAACCTTTGTTACATGTTTTTGAATTTCCATCTTCAAATGAAAGGAATCCTTTTCGCCTCCCCAATAGGGGTTTTCCTATGATACAGTATTGTACATGTCTTTATGAAAACAAAATTATCATTTTTCTTACATGAAAGTGTATACAAAAGAGATGCATAATGTTAATTTTTCATTTCCTTTATCAGACTCGGCCCTAAACGACACAACAATGGCTGAGGTGGCGACCATGACAGTGCCGGGCCCGTACACAGACGACGATGGCCTCAAGTTGCGCCTCTTGCTGCCTCACATTGGACTCGCATCCTTCCTCCTGCTCCTCGCCCTCGCCTCCTTCATACACTACCACATCACCACCAAGCAGAGCAAGGCTGATGGAAAGTTCACTGAGGAGCTCAAGGCCAAGCTAAGACGTAACCGAGCTGCTCAGGGCTTCCCCAGCACCTTGGTGCAGTACTTTGGGCTCGGTGCCTTGAACAGGGGGACCTTTGATTTTACGGCACACTTGAACCGTATAGGACATATTGCTTATTATCAGCAACAAAAGCAGCAGAATCAGAACCATCAGACTATACCGCCAAATATGCATACGGCGGCACCCTCTGGGGCTGGCCAGGGTACTAGGCCCTATGTGACTCCTTCATATTATGGGGATGCAGCACGATATGGACTGGCCAATCTCGGATTTGTAGAGGATGAATTTAAAGGTGATTTTTACAGTTATTTCAATCATTTGTATTTTCCAAAATCGAATTCCCCCAAGTTAGTTTCAAGCTTAAATGCGCCTTTTTAACTCATCCACTTGAAAAACTATCTAGAGCATCTATCAAATATATCACCCAAGGCATAACTCTAAATAACTTTGTGCATAATCTTTCCTATGGTTATTCTTAACTCTTTTTCCCCCTTTTTTAACCTTTCCCTCCTGTCCCTCTCAGCTACAGAGTACAATGGGTGGTCTGTAAATTTAACTATGTACCCCATTTCCAACTAATTCTTACTTAGAGCTACAGAGTCGACTATGAATCCCATGTCCAACCTATTCCTACTTACAACAACAGAGTTGACAGTGTGTCCCATGTTTAACCTATATTCCTACTTAGAGCTACAGAGACCAGCAGAAACTCTGAAAATGTTAAGATGAGTCCCATGTCCAACCTATTCCTACTTACACTGCATGAATGATTGCATTTACATAAACTAAGTATGCCCAAATGAACGCTTTAAGCATATTTAATTCCAGCAAATGCCATGTAAATGCCTTAATGGCTTTAATGGCCTTTCTCTACATTAACATGGTATTTCTGAATTTAAAGTATTCCCTTAAGGCATCTGAAATATGCTTAAATGCAAACATCCATGCAGCATTACAGCTACATAGTTGACAATGTGTGCCATGTCTAACCTATGTTCTTACCTACAGCTGCAGAGACATAGACAGAGGTCCACGATTATCTGTCTGAATGACAGTTTCTCCACCTCGTGTGATACGATCCAATGCACCACGTGTGAAGAAACCAGGAGTTCAAACTGATTAGAGTGGATCTCTGTATTTATTTTATTTAATTCTTGGTTAATTTCATCAAAATGTACATTGAAATATTGGTTTCATAGCTATTTTGGTGATGTTATCGTGGAGAAACAGGCCATGGAGAATGACCATCAGTTTCTCCACAGGAGTGTGGAGAACGGCCATTCTAGTACTTAAGCATAGTTACTTTGTTTCTCCACATGAAATAAAACAATGTGTCCCATGTCTAACCTATATTCCTACTTGCAGCTGCAGACTATGGCCGTCGGTCGGCAGAGTTGACAATGAGCCCCACAGCCCTGGTGGACAGCCCCCTCACACCTCACAGGGACGCCGGCTCCTTCCAGACACAGAATAAATCTGGCACCCCGGAGAAGAAAACACCAACCAGACCCGGGTACCGTGGGAAGTTCACCTACCGCGTGGCCCTTAACCCAGGAAGGATGCAGAGGAATTAAATACTGTAATACAATCATGAACAAACCATGAACAAGAATTGAAGAAAGCGATGTGAAATTGCAACAACAATTCAGCATCTGATAATTCTGAGCGTTTTTCTTCTAAAATCTTGGAATGCACTAAATCATCAAACATCCACTTGGGAATATGCTAAAAATTGCTTAAATCTATGGACATTCGAATTGAGCAAAATATATTGATTAGCTCTGGATTGATTGGAGGTGAACAAAAGTTTATTCTTGTGAACACAGAAAATAGGGTAAAGAATTAAGACCAGATACTATGAAAAGCAGTTCAATTCTGCATGGAACTATTTATTGAATTCAATTGAATAGTTTGTTACAATGCACTCAGGGACCAGGAAAGCCATAATCAGTGTCGAGATGCAATTAGCTAGTCAAATTGTCAGTTTATGGTACACTGAAAGTGTGGCACCAGTACAGTGCTATTTATGGGTGATTGGTGCATGCTGAGAGTCCATATGGGGATCAAACAAAGCATATAGTAGACAGGTAGATTCAGGTAGAACCAACTAGTGAGGACCTCTAGAGCTCCCCTTAAAGGGGCAAATATTGCTACCCCTCCAGCGACAGTCGGAGTGGAGTCACGACAGGTACTCATGATCAGCCCTATATATAGGGGCGCTGGGTGTTTAACCAAGGGCACCCAGAGAATACTGTTGGTTTGTATGTCCCCATGGGTGTGTGGTCTATATACTGAAACTACCCTGTGCATTGTTTGATCCCCATACACAGCGAACAAAAAACGTTATTTAACTTCAAAAAACGTTATAAACGCTATATAACGTTTTGCCATACACTGAGAACTCTATGGGGAAAAAAGTCATCAGGGGTGATGACTTTTTGTAATCACCGTGACGGTTCCCCCAGTGATTACTTGGTCATCATGAGAGTCATCATATGTGATGACCCTAGTCATCACCGTGATTACTTTTTGACCTAATTAGAGATGAGGCAGTGGGAGTAAGAATGATGACCCAGGTCATCAATGTGATGACTATTTCATCATCTAGGATTACTTTTATATAATCTATTTATCTATACAACAAGGTACCAATCCCTAATAATCTTATAATTACCCCCTCCTCTTGTCATCAGACCTTAATTGGGGGCACTTCTAGCCCCCATAGTAAGTCCATAAGGCATGGATGTGTATAGTTACTGACAGCCTATCCTAGCATTAGTAAATATAGTTTCAGGCACAAAAAAGGTGTCCATGTATACACACATGTGTGCTCTTGGGAAATGTTGCTCAGAACTTATGTGTAACATACTTGAGTTTTTAATGTGATAGTATTCTTCATTATATTTCACATTATAAGTTTCTATGATCAGAGTTAACATAGATAAAAATCAGTAAATGGCCTGGGGTAGGTACTGCATATTCTATTATTGCCTAGTGGAGCCACCTGGTGGCAAATATTGTAATCAAGATGATGACTTTCAGTCATCACGGTGATGACCTTACCTCATCAATTGGGCATGATTACCCAAACTCAGTAGTGATTAGTTTCAAATATGCCTGAGTTTTCAGTGTAGTAAGGAGCCTTAGGGAAACGTTATATTACGTTATATAACGTTATAAAATATTGTATAACGTTTTTTGTTCATTGGGATAAGGTGCCTGGGCATACGGACTGGTCAAGTCTATTTGCCATGGGATATATATGTTCTCAAGCGTCCAGTACTAATTACACTGTAAGAACCATCAATCGATGAATTTAGGAAATAAGGTGGATGATGATAGATGGGTTGAGACTCATAATGGTTACCATGATAATCCATAAGACAGGTATCCAGGTGGAAGGGCTTTCAATTGTACAACCTAAAATGTTCCTGTTAGACTGCAAAGAATACTGATGTCCTAAATATTGTGATATTTAATTAATGTGATACTCACCATGTTGCCAATGTAACGACCATACACAGAGAAAAGAAACAACGTCAAAAGTGAGTCCAGGTCGCCTCCTCCAGAATGACTCCCCTCTCTAGTGGAGCCCAGGTCCATGTGTAGCTCCCTTAGCTGAGTCAGTGAGCTATGTGACTCCCCTAGGCTAGCCAGGCAGCCTGGGCACCCCTGAAGAGAGAAGCCATTCTGGAGGCAACTTGGATTCCCTTTTAATGCTTTTTCTTTTCTCTGTGTAGATATGAGGAGACCCTTGTACATGTCAAAGTGTAAAGCATACAATGTTGCCATTATCACTAGTGAATAACCTCTACAATACGTTTAATGTTATTTCGAGACCACTATGATTTACCAGTGCCGTAAAACCTTGCATGTGAGCCGCAGCTAGTATGCGAATCAGATCGGGTGCGGCTTATACGCGAGTTTTAGCTACTATAGTACGGTACTAAAAATCACCATACTAAGATCACCAATGCGGCTTATAGGATCGTCCTAAAGTCTAGGTGCGGCTTATACGCTTATATGCGAGGGTTTACGTTATATGAAATTATTGCTTACTATGGCAAAAAGACCTTTCGAGATTTAACTTTAATTAGAATGCATTGTGGAGGCCTAACACGTAAATAGGATAATACACTTACAGGCCTAACTAAGTCACACGGGAGCTTGGTTTAAAGTGAACAATGACTTACCATTGCCTTAACATTTGTAACTGCGTACTTACTATGATGATGCTTTATTTATAATAAAAAGAATACGGCGTATGCATTTGTTGCCTAGACACATTTATCATATTATTCAAGATGGAATAGATTATAGGTCTCTATCTAG